>VZTV01097997.1:0-42785 GCA_013400875.1 Anhinga rufa | reverse complement strand
TGACCCTGTGCTTACTTTCTGTGACCTATCCTTGAGGAAAGGGCTGGGCTGAGGGAAAACAACCTGCACCTGGAGTTAGGACTAAAGGAAGAAAGAAACAGCACAGAGCGTAAGAAAGAAAGAGGAAAGGCAGAGGGAGTGAAGCAGGCAAAAGAAAGTAAAACTACTGATGTGTTAACTGCCTCCAGAACTAAAGCTTTCTCTGATGTTTTTCCAAACAAACCAAAAAAGGACAGCCTGGCCATGTGAGAAACCCCTCGACTGCTCCCAGCCTCCCCCAAGCAGAACAGGGATGCTGTCCCCACTTTCACCAGTGGAAGGTTCCAGCAGCTTTCTGAGCCACTGCCTGGCCATGGTGTCCTCTAAACCGCCCAGCAGCCCATCAGAAAGCTGCTCTGGGCAGCTTGTTCCTCTCCACTGTGTTCATGTGGAGGACAGCACAGGAAACAATGCATTGGTGTGCACGGAAAGACTAATTGGATGTTTGCTGGGGGGGTTAGCTGTTTGGCTGCCTGCTTCAGCACAGCAGGTGTCCCGGGGTGTGGAAATATCACAACAACAAAATGGCAGCCTGTTTCAACAACAGCATAAGCCATTTAGGTAAGTTTTATGCAGACTATTATGACAGGGAACCCCTTAAATTATCAGGAAAAACATGAGTGTTTGATTGGTCTTGAGGAAATGGCAGTATTTCTTCAGATATACCAGTAACTGGGGCTTGTTTGGGAGCACAGCCTTGAGTCTCTGCAAGTAGTTTAGATTGCCATGGTTAATTAAGTTAAAAAGTGTCAAGGACCAAGAAATGCTAAAGTTCTTGCGTTGCATATATCGTAACTATCTCCTTTCTGCTAGCCTGCTGAGAAATGTGCCCTGAAGCAATTGAGTCCTTGTTTATTGAGAGAAAGTACACTCCGTTTATTAGTACCTCTCACACCTTCTAATAATTTATTTTTTAAAAAATAATTATGAAATGAAGCATAGGGCAAAGTTATCTTCTTATCCAGTGAGCAACGTTATAATTTATTATCTGCCTCCATCATTAGGGCAAAGTTCAGGTGGGATGTTAAGTAATGCAGCAGCAGAAGCAGCACTAACAATGGCTGTGGGGTTCCTACATGGTTCCTGTCTCTGCTTTGGGCTGGCACCATATGGCCAGTGGTCTCCATCTGTGACGTACTGTGTGTGTTATGTTTCAAGTAGAAAGCTGATTCTGTCTTCATGGGGCTGGAGGGACATCATACAGAAATTTGGATTCTTGTTGTCTGTGCAGTGACCTTTTCAGTGAGTCCTCCCTACTACCCCTCTGAATAACCCAACCTGTAGAAAGCGCACTTAAAAAGTAATAAAACTGAACAAGCCATGAGCTCAAAAATACAAGTGGAGCAGCTGAGAACAGTTCTGGGCTTTCTTTACAAGTACCATGTCAACAGGGGATTTTTTGTTTGTCACAGGAAACTGCCAGGAAACGTATTTTGATGCTGAACTTCTGAACTTCTCCTTTCACCTGTATTTGAACCCTGCTAAATGGTTTTACAACTGTTATTGCTTTATAACCCATGACTGTAAATTCTTCCATTAGATTTTATTACTTAAGGATAAAAATGTGTGCCTGGGGTTTGTATTTATATTTGATAATGTGTGTATGCACTCACATACAAAGTGACTGATAGATAAGATAGAAGGGATGAACGGTGGTTTGCATCTGAGAACTGCGGCATCCCCCACTGGGAGCCCATGTCAGGGCTGCAGCGGAGAGATCTGAGACACCCAGATCCTAGTAACCTCCCCAGAAGGCCCTTGGAGACCAGGAACGCTTTGTGCTGGTAAAGAAAGGAAATAGCAGTTTTGCCAGCCTCAAGCAATAAGAAAATTGTGAATCTGGCCCTATAAAATCTCTGTAATGTTTAAAAATATCATTTAAAACATGTCTCTATTGGGTTTGTTCTCTTTTCTGAGGCTGTAGAGTTAACAATTTCAAGATTTGCTCCATCATCTGAAGGGCTAGGCTCTCTTCATTTTTAACAAACCCAGAGATTATGCTATAATAGCAGGACTCAAAGGGCTAGGACTTTATGAGGAAAAAAAAAACAAAACACATTGTAAAACAACTGTGATAAATCGATATCACTGGGTCCTCAATGCTTGTTTCTTCTATATGTGCTCACTGTCTCTCATATGATGAGCTTTGGAGGGACAAAGCTGTTTCTTTCCTTTTGTTTCTTTATTCCAGCTCATTTTTTGTGGGTTGTTTCCAATTAAAAATATCAAGAACAGGTGAAGTTTTCTAGCAGTCTCTGGCTAGGGAGTCCTCAGAGTGCTGAAGTCCAAGTGGGAATTTTCTTCCCCTCCTCAGTCACTTGGCAGGGAGTCAAAACCTTGCAGGTTACAGATGGGAGCCCCAGGCAGGAGAAGCAAAGGCAGCTGCCTGGAGCACACTGTGGCGTTGCAACGGCAGACAAACAAGCAGGGTGTGCACGGAAAGCACAAGAAATGGACAGCCTGAGATGCAGAAAGCCAGACCCACGACAGGCTTAGCCTTCGCTCCTCTGACAGTGATTTTGTCACTGCTGGGACAGGGCTAGCTTTGCCTCAAGACAGCTTGACATCTTTCAAAGGCCTCTGCTTTGCCCCCTTAAAAGGATGCCTGCAGGGGCTCTAGCCAAAAATATCCACTTCCACTGACTGAGGACCAATTGTTCTCCAAAGGTCTCAAAGAGCTCATTTGGGAGGGAGGCCTAAAGCACAGAGAAGCTAAACTTCAGCCTGAGAAAAAGGTAGCTGTGAAAGAGGAGGGCTTCTGCTCTTCCCAGAATAGTTCTCTCATTTCTGCCAACACTTCTTTGAGATAAAATCAGGTTGAACAAAAGAAAAGGGTTTCCATACAAAGCTTAAAAGAGAAGAGCTCCAAGAGAGTAGGGAAGCTCCACTCCCTGCTGGACAAAAAACACTTAAGAAAGGACAGGAGTCTGGCTGAACACTGAAAGTTTGGAGAGTGATTCAGGGTATTTCGAATTCACCAGCACGGCTCCTGTTTCAGATGATACAGAACTTGTATTTCACAGTTTGCTCCCTGTTTCTCCACCTCATCTGTCTCCATTACTCATTTGTTCCAAGTAAAACTCTAAAGGTTTTGCTCTGCAAAATGAAGAATTGGTTTGCAAGATCCCAAAAGACAAGAAATGTGCATTGATGGCATTTTTAAAATGGTATTATCACTCTGTTTTAACAAAGTTTAAGGCAATTAACTCCCTAAGAGCCTCAGGTGGCTGATTTCCTGATTACTCAGCCAGAGGGAATGTCATTGCAACTGCAGCAATTAATTAATTAACTCACACCAATTGATTGGAAGAGTCACTCCATTATAAAGCCCTTGCTTCAGCCTCTTGTCACTTTTCTAACACTGCTGGGAATTTTTTTAAGGATTTCCTGAGGTTTTGTTCCAGCCCAGAGGCAGATTCCTTTTAACAGTTACAGTCAAAGCAATATGTCTTTTTCCTTGCCTGAGGATGAAAAAGGCTTGGGCACACATATCAGGCGAGCACTAAGTATGCTCAGATAATGTGACTAAGTACTTAGAAATTGGGAAAAGCCAACTGTGGGATTGCATGTCCAGCTGAGATGGATAATACTGGCCCGTGATTTCTCACCATCAGATAGCAGCGCAGGGAGCAAAGCAATGGCATCACTGTCAGATTTAGTTCTGCTCCTGGAGGTATTGCCTCCTGCAGCCACTGATTTCATCTGAGACAGCAGGGTGGAGAGACAGAGCTCCCCATCCACTGCTGGGGAGGTTTGGAAAGTGTGGGGAGGCAAGCTGGTCAGATGTGCCAGTCTGGGTGGCAAGGACATCAGTTTTACCTCAAGGGTCAGCAGAAGGATGGGACCTTTGTTTCCAAACTCCTCGCTCCTCTCTGCTGAGCTCCGATAGTACTTACTTTCTCTGGGAAGTTATCTGAGATGCACAGGCACTCATCTCCTGCCACGAAATAGCTGTGTCAGGACTGCATGCCATAATTTCTGTCTTTGTTCCTTTCCCATGGTGATGGCAGAATTCAACTTTTTGGGCTCTTCTCCAGCTGCTGTCAGATTTCTTTTGTTTTTAAACAGATTTCTTTTGGTTTTTTTACCCTGCAGAAAAGGACAGCACAGGGAGCATAGGCAGCAGGGTCTCTAGTCCTGGTGCAAGCACTGCTCCAGGGACATCGCCAAGCTGAGGTATCTTCAGGCTGTGCAAAGACTATCAGTGACAAAAATACAGTGCACTTCCACTGGCTTTGGGCTTGGGTTTTTTGGGTTGTTTTGTTTCTTTTTTGGCAAGCATGCAACCAAAAAATGTTTCCCTCTAAATTTTCTGCAGATAGGCGTACTTTGTGTGTGGGTGGCATGACTGGAGAACCCATGAGGTCCTGCAGCACCCACTCCTCCTTATCTGGCAGCTGGAGCCTGCCTCAGGGTCAGGCAGCACTGTAGGCAACTTGCACAATCGCTCTTCACCATCTCCGCTTCTCCCCTTTGCAGCCTCACACTTCGCTTCCACCCCCACACCCTCCTGCTGACAGTGAAAGACATGGGCAGGGTTCATCACGCTCTCGGTGACGCCATATCCTGCAGTCACCAGGTCCTCCACAGTGACCCTGGCAATGAGAAGATCCCACAGGCTTCCCCAGCATTGTGCCTGGGGCCGGAGGCAGAGAGGGATGCAGTTGTGATTCTGAGGACTGCCGGGTCTCCTTCAGAGACTGTGCATCCCATACCAGGCAGCCCTAACGGTGCTGGTTACCGCCCTCTAAGCCTGATCTCTGCTTTCATTTCTCTAGCCATGAAACTCTGATGGTATGTAGCATATTACTGCAAGGCTGACTGATGGGGCTTTGGCTGTCTATCAAACACCAAGGATTTTCCTCCAGGTCTCACTATGGCTTACAGTCCAGAGGTGATTGCATTCAGACTGGACAAGGCTTGCCCAGTGCTCCATGAGGTCCTGTCTGGTTAGTATTTCTCCTCACAAAGTCAGCTGTTCATTTCCATCCCTTCCTTACCATCCATGGTGACTTTGGCAGGGAAGGCAGGGGGCCCATTCTCCAGGGTGTGAATCTTCCTTAAACATTGGAAAGCCAAACTGAGAAGGGTCCCTAAAGCTCCTGGAAGTCATGGCCCTGCCATTTCAAGAAAATCACAAAAAAACATCCTCCCTAAGGCAAGGGAGGGTGACAAGGTAGCCTAGACAAGAGAGCAGCAATTCTGCGCAAGTTCTCCTCTTGGCACAGCTGGGTGTTCCTGTCTTTGGGGAGGCCACAAGGTCACATTCAGATTTCAGAGTGGGTGCCCTTCCTTAGAGGTGTCAGTCAGGAGCCGTACCAGAACACACCAGGGCTCCCCACCATTGGGAACCAACTGCAGTGGGGAGGCTATCTATACATTTAGGGTCTCACCCCAAACTAAAGCCAGGAGCTGGGAACCACTTCTGAGTCCCAAAGCACAGACATAGTCTCAACATACTCCTGCTGCAGTTCTCTGTCCATAAACTAGGGACCTTGCTTCCTCCCTCTGTGCTGGACCAAAAAGACATGCATGACTATGAAGGACTGAGCCAGTCATAAGGGGGATGCCTCAAGTAGATGCCTAAAGATGTCAGCCCCAGACTTTGCAGAGGGTATTTGTGATCAGTCCTGTATGGTGCTACAGCTGTGGCAATAATGATTCACAGCAGGGTTCAATACAGGCTGCTTCATTGCCATCCTGTGAAACTGTGTTAAGCTACTTGGAGCTTAAGTCTTTCCTTGTAGACAGCACCAGGGATTTATTAGTCTTTTTAAATGTAACATGTCGTTGAGTGCTGAGCTCCTTACTCATGACTGAATCAGTCCTGAGAGATGCATGGGAGTCTCTCCCATGAAAGCAGCATCAGGCACTATCCGAGATTGCAGTTACTATTGCTGGTGATGGTCCCTGCTCCACAAGCCAGTTCAAGCTTCCCCAATTCCCTCCTTCCTCAGTTGTCTGCATGGTCACTAAGTGTCCAGATTGGCCAGTCTGCGTTTTCCATGCCTGTTCCTAGTAAAAACACTGAGCCTGTGTGAATGAAGGTGACCTGCAGTACAAGAACAGCACATGAGCAATAGGCAGGCAGAGGCAGTGACATGAATGACTTGAAATAACATCAGCCTGGGAATCTCCATCTCTGGCAGTGACCTGTTGTGTGTCCTTGGACATAAGCGTCTCTACTTCCCTTGACATACTTTGTCTCTTTTAACCTCAAATTCTTTAGGGTGAGGACTATCTCCAGCTTCAGGCTTGTAAAGCTCTTAATGCAACTTGATCTTGACCAAAGCTTCCAAGCACTCTAATCTAAGTAATAATAATAATCTATTAATGGAGCTGTATAAACATTAATCATTTTTCTCTGTCCTTTACAGAAGAATGGTTGCCAGAGGAGGGTTACACTTCCCACTTTGAGGTAGGGTTATATTTCAGGATGCTATCACTGTACTTAATTGATCATTTCTTCAGCACCACAAGAGAGTCCCTGCTCTTTTAATCTCACCCCCTGTATCTGCTATACTTGCAAACCCTGTTTGCTGCATTGTCAAAAGCTATATTTAAGTTTTATCTTTCTATATCATAATAGCACTTAAGAATATCCATTACAGAGCAGGTCTCCCGTGCTGTTGCATGAGCACAGAAAAAAAGCAGTCTTTGCCCCAGAGAGAGATATAAATGGTTATAAAACCAATGATAATTCATTCTTCTAACACTTTTGTGAAGTAAGCAAATATGATTATCAACCTCATTTTACAGATGGGGAAATATGTCACAGAAAGGTTAAGTGATTTATCTAATACCATGCAGCATGTCAGTGACAAGAAAAGACTAGAACTTGTGATCCCAGAACCAGATTCAGTTCTCTAGTCTATAAAGCAGGTCATTAGCAGCAAAACCAGAAATGGGGACCAGAGTTTTTGCAACAACTGTTTAAAAAAATGCCCATCTATTTTTCAGAGAGAAAACTATAAAAGAAGATTTTCCCAACTTTATTTTAATCTTTTGTCAATAATTCAAGTCCCTGAGCTGAGAAATCTTGGATTTCCAAAAACTGTTCTCAAACAAATAAGCCCGTGTCCCCCCAGTGTGCTGCTTCTCTTTCATTCCTCAGTTCCTCTCATTTCAAAACATCACATCTAAAAATATTTAACTAAAGTAGCAAATGTTAACTTCCCCCAGATATTTGTTTCTCATTTTTCCTGGTAAGACTCAAGCAGCCACATGTGCTCTAAGCAGAGTTTCTGAGATGTGTCCCCAGATGTGTCCAGCCAGAACCTGTCCCCAGGGCACGCCAGCGCCATGTATGTGCCTGGCCCCTTCCCTGTGCCTGGCAGGGTGTCCTGCATGGAAGGAGGAGACCCTTTCCCACTACTGCCACAGGTAGCCTGGGAGAGGGACAAGTTGGTGCTTAGCTCTGTACTATCACCCCTTTGGTGGGACATCTTGAGGATCCTGTTTGAGGTTTAGGACCTGTGCTCAGTCGGCTCCAGACCACCATGACAACATCTGTTCAGGCAGCCAAGTCCTCTGCAGCATGGTGCTGGGCTATGTTGCAGCCCCTGCCCCTGCAGACAGGCTGTGTGTCCTCAGCTCTAGGTGTGCCACCACCACCTGGGAGGGTTATTTGTGCCTCCTTTTTCCTTGCAGCTGGCTGTCATCCTACATTCAGCTGGCAGCATGGCTGCAGACCCTCTCCTCCAGCTTCAAAGAAACGTTTGTCTGTTTTCTGAAACATGATTAATATTTAACTTGCCCAAAGTAACTTCCCACTCCAGCTAGCAGATATGAAACCTCAGGTGTGGCCATGGCAAGGCACCCTGTCCAGTCTCCCAGCAGGACAAGGGCACGTGCTAGCCTGAGGTGCCAGTGTGTCTTTCCTGCACACTCACAGCTCCCATTCCAGCTGGAAAAGTTTCTCTGGGAAATTCAGAGTCCAGAAAAGTCTCCTCTGCCATGTCCCCCAGAGGGCATCATCGTTTATTCCCTCTTTACCTTTTCACCTCTGCTTGCCCTGTTTGTAATGTGGAGTTTATGATGTAATTATATCTCACACAGCTGAAATGGTCCCCTTATCACCAGACTGATTACACTTAACAAGGCATAAACTCCCTCTTTCGTTCTCTGCCAGGAGTCCAATTTTAAGCTCTAATTGTTTTATAGGCCTTTTGCACTCAAGAGAAAAAAAAAAGAAAAATTGGTTTCCATTTACATATGTTGCGTAAGGCACATTTCTCACCCTCCCATCCACACAAATGCCTTGGGGACTGCCCAAATGACCAACAACCCAACAGCTTATATGCCTCAGTGCTTTCCTAATGATTGCTAGAAGCCTCAGCTTTTTTCTACCTCAAGTACAAATTATTTCTTAGAGGTGAGCGGCAAAGGCCCTTTTCCAGGGCAAGAGTTTCTGCTCAGGGTCACCAACAGCTGCCTGACAGCACACAGGGCTGGTGGCAAGCTGGAGAGCACGGAGCTCTGCTCAGACGTCCATGTGCAAGGGCTCAGCAAGGGCACTTTGTCTCGAGCTAAGGGAAGTAACTGTGGCTCAGCTAGGACAACCTGAATGATTTCTGGATCTCCAGGAGAGTGGCAATGGGATTTCACAAACAGCAGGTAGGTTATGCCCTGGGCAGCCCTGACATCTTCTCGGAGCATTTTCCCTATGGTGTGTTTTCCTGCTTCTCATTTTCCTCCCCAAAAAAGGAGAACAAAAAGTGATAGCCACAGACACAAGGCACACTTATTACCATCTTCCTTTGTGATAACTAAACTTAAAAGAATAAACAAAGTCTGGACAGCCCTTTGGAAACACCTTGATTAAAGGTGAAGACAAATCATGGAAAAGTGCTATTGCCATGCAGCCTTGCCTTCCAGAGGTGTTAAAAGATGCTGACTTTTTCACATGCTTATTCAGTTTGGGACTTGTTTAATTATGGCTTATATGTATTCCAGCAGCACCTATGAGCCAGTTGAGAAGAGAGTTGTTCTCTTGGTAGGTGCTATACAAATCCAAAGTAGTAGATAATTCATGCTGCACATGGTTCAACCAGAGTCTCCATAGATGCCACTTCTGCCTACAGACCCCAGCAGAGCAGGCAGGCAAAGGGCAGGGCTAATCCAGAGGAACACACACAGAGGCAGGGAGCAAGCTAGTTGCAGCAAATATCAGATTGGCATCACAGTATTATTTTACTGTATCATTCTGAGCAATAAATCCTAGCAGATTTGTTGTTTTCAGGAGATTCACTAAAAGAAAAGGAGCAACATGAAAAGATAGGACCTGAGGAAAGAAGGGAAGCAGGTAGAAGAAGGAGGAGCCCCCAGAGGCAAGTTTCCCAGCATTTAGGAGCCAGGATCACAGCCTATCAAGCTGCCCATGCTCTTTTTTGATAGTAGTATTCTGCTCCCAGCCTGCATCCACCTGCAGCAGGTGGTGTACAGGTTTCTAGGATAAGCTTTTGGTCTTTTTGTGCATGTACAGCACCTTGCACAGTAAGAGTCTTGCTACCTGAGCAGAGATACTGCTGTAATACAAGCGAATGGGAGGTGACCCAGTACTAAGAAAAAGAGCTTGTGTAAGGATGAGGTTGACCATCAGAGTAAGGAGCAGAGACCTCTGCAGGGAGAACACTAGTGGCATTTTCAGAGTACAGAAGTCCATGCTGAAGGTTTTCTCTGCCTTGTCTGGCCCTCCTCCAGGTCCTTTGGCTGCTAGAGCTGGCTTATTCTGCAATATTTTTTTTCTCCTTCATTCCCCAAGCTCACTTGGCCATAGGGATGTTCAATGCCCTATTTGCAGTCCAGGCAAATGGCCTTTCATAAAATCCAAGCCAGATGCCCAGCTGGTGAACAAATCACATAACTCAATTGATTTCTGTGGAGCTATGACAATTTATAGCAGCTGAGGCTCTGGTCCTATAAACTGCAGTGAGCTTGGAGGGGAACCTGGAAGGACTGCATACACCACAGGTTAAGGATGTATATTGGTGCATGGGGAATTGGGAAAGGTTTGGAGAAAAATGCTGTGAAGTGAAGCTGAGGAGCACAAGCAAAGCAGGTGGGCTGCCAAGCAGGGAATACAGAGAAGCACCATGGGTTATGAGTGATGGGAAATGATTAAGCACATCAGGGCACACTGGCTCACTTTCCTGACACACTTGCTAAAATTATGACAATGGAGATAGGAAATGCACCAGATGCAGTTCTGCCCACCTGGTAAGGAGGGCATTTTGTAGAGCAACTTGTGAATTCTTACTGTTGCAAAACAAATTCACAAGGGCATAGATGAGTACATGAATGTGAATGCTGGCTGCAGGCCATGCCTGGTAGTACGTGCCCAGTAAGAGAAGCGTCAGGAGGGGTGTTGCAGCAAGCCTGTTATTGTTCAATTGTTTATTCTGGTTTCATTAATATCTTCATTAAAGATCTGGAACAGTTTGGAGGAATGAGCAGAGAGGATGTGAGAGCCTGCTTTCAAAGGCAGCCAAGGAGGAGAAATAACAAACTGGGAGCTGGAGAAATTGAAACAACAGGAATAAATTACCCAAATGAAACATTAAGCTTGGCAAAAAATATTATCAGAGGAGATCAGAGAGGGAGGAGGAAAATAACCCAAACCACAGGTGCTTAATGGGAAAGAGAGAGCTGCAACACTGGAACACTAAGAGTTGTAATAGAGGCCAAACTGCATATGACTTTGGCAAGGCAATGAACACATGCACAGAAGCACTATATATGTTATGCAGCACCAAGCCCTGCTCTTCCTTCTCTACAGATATCATACCTAAACTATTGGGTTTTGTTCTGGGCACTTCAATACCCTAAAGCTATTGACAGAGCAATATACATTGATTACCAGAATAGAGACATCCAATTACAAGGAAAGGTGGAAAGAGCAAAGTTTGTATCAGTTAAACTAAGCAATGACTAAAAATAAGTAGCATAATTGCTGACAAGTAGGCAGATATAAAAGAGGAACAGCAAAATTACTGGAAGAAAGAGAAGCATAACAAGGGATAAAGAAATAAATTAATTTATAAAGTCTCAGAAAACTTTACGAGGCAATGATAGTGTGTTACTTTACATAATAAGTTTCCCCAAGGGAAGGAAGCATATCTTTGTGACCTGGGATATTGAAAGGTGCCATAAATCACTAACAGTATTTTGCAGGGAGCAGAGAATAGAGCAATTGACAGTTACTTTTGCTAAGTTTTTCTGATGTTTTGCATATATTCCTCTAGGCTTGTGGGTTTTTTGCTTGATGCAGACCATCCATATTTTCTTCAGATGCTTCTCAGAAGGAGGAATGAGCTTATTCTTGTCAGCCATGCTGCAAGTGGCCTCTTTCAAACCCCAAAGCCAGACCTGCTGGGCCTGCCTCTTCACCATCAGCCTTGCACCTACTGAACTGCTCTTTTTTCAGCAGCATCACAGTTTCCCAGCCCATAAATTTGAGGAAGAGAGGAAGGACATCCCATTTTACTCTGTTACACAAGATAGCAGAGGGTTAATCTGAAAATAGAGTGAATGAGAGGAGAAGCTGGCTTTATTCTTGCCTTTGTACTTCCTGCTCTCTTCATTTTGCTATTACAAGCCAGGACAGAAAAGCCTATCTATATATTTCTTCCATTCAGTTGATATGATCTGCCCCCAAGGGATTCCTCCCCTTTGTATAACCACAATTCCCAGGCCCTTCTTCCTCTGGGCTCTCCTTTTCCATTATTCCTCAATTATTGCGTCTGATAAAAAATCAATTTTTCCATTCAGTCTTTCCCAGACAGCTTCAATTCTGAAAGGAAAGCACATGCCTAACCTGTTACCAACCTGTGCTAAGCACTGCTGTAAAAGAGAAATCTCTTAAACCATCCCAGGAATCTGGAGCCACACACCCTCTACATCCCCCATTTCACAGGGGATTGAACATTTTTGTAGCAGGTAGATTTATTTTTCCAAGTGCAGTGATCTGAACTGTCATGCAGTAAATATGAGCTACATTACCTTTTCTCTTGGTCTTTTCTTTTTTCCTTCCCCTTTTTTTTCATCTTTGTCTGGAAATTTAGTGACAACAGGGTCTCTGTCACAGGCAGGGGGGGGAACTTGGGATTAATTTAGCATTAACTCTGGCTCTTTTAAGGTAGCTCTGATTTGCTGCAGAGAGAAACAAATTCAGCCCCATTCTGCTAATAGAATTGTGGGTACAGCACATTATCTAATACGCAAAAGCATTATCAGAGGAACAGGAAAATCCTCAGGGCCATTTTAAGGACATGCTGGTGCTTCAATGGCTGGGTCCCAGCTTTGATGATATCTTTGAAGAATACCTGGGACAGTAGCAAACATATCCGCAGCCAGCAAATAATGAGTGTATACCCATAAAACACAAAACATACCTCAGTCTTGACTCTATATAAAACACTAATAATTGCTTTGATTAAATCTTAAAATCTCATTTCACCTTTTTAAAAATGCACAGAAAACTTGCAGCACCAGAAGCTGTAATGTATGTCGTAGTGCAGAGGCTCTGTAGCCCACATGTATCTTCCCACAAAGCCTGCCCTGCACTCTGTCACTCACCGAGGGAAGCAACTTAACCTGACACAAATCCTTGAGGTCACAGAAGAGTACCAGGTCACCCAGGACACCTCTTTGCTGTATCATGAAAACACCTCTACTTTCCATGAACAAACTGATTAGTCAGCCTGCCTCACATGCGAGCATATATGGCTTATAATTTTGCATGTGTGTAATTTTGCATGTGTGCATGCCTGTGCACATGTGTGCATTTACATTGCCGGTGAGGGCCTGTTAAAGGGACTGAGAGTCCTGCAAGAGGACACCAGTTAGAAGATAAACCACCTCACCTTACTTCAACAGTATCCTGATCTATGCAGCCCAGTCCTGTCTATGACACATGATAGCTGCTGTGACAGTCAATAAGCAGCTCTTCCTGCTTTCCCCACTATACTGTTGGTTTTTAGGCACTGTTCATCTTTTATTTCATTACCCTGTTGACCATGGAGATGGCTTGGAGACATGCTACTTGCCGAGGTGGCTGTACTGTTCCTTCTCCTGGGGACAGCCACCTGCTGTGTCTCAGGCGCACTATCACCTGCCAGGCAGTACAACCGAAACCTCCTCAGGCAGCAGGCACAATGTTTTTCGGGTTGGCTGGGAGACCTTGGGCCCAGGAGGCACCTGGATGGGTTTGCTGGTATTAGCAGGAATGCAGCTGGAATGCGAGATTGGAAGCTTAGCAGAAGGCTCAGGGGCAAACATTTGGAATACAAAATTAATTGTTTCAAATTACCAGGAAGAAAGACTTGGAAGAGCCCCACCTACCCACCAGTTTTTATGAGGGGCATGAGTTTCACAAAGCAGCAATCATTTGCAACCATAACCTGCAGGGAATATTTCCTTGAGATACAGCCATCCATAAAGCTTTTGGATTAAGAGACATGGATATTTGCAAATGCCATCTTATTTTGAAAGCTCTCAAAACATCAGTGGCAGATATATTTAGTCAGAAACTAAGCTTTCAAACAGCTGCCCAGCATCTCCAGCTTCTGCAGCTGGATTTTTCTAAAAAAAAAAAAGGTTCAAACTGTGCAGCCATAGGCCTGACCTTGTAGACGTATGCCCTCTCACAATGGCCTTTAACTAGAAACATGTATTTTATGAAGAAAAACATTTCACAGAGCTTAAGCAGACAAGCTACAGGTAAGCACCCCCACAGAAAGAGACATCGTTACAATTACATCATCAACAGACCATGATGGTACCTCAGGAGCCAAGGTTGTGCACTGTGCTAATGCTGCCCAGTATACAACAAAACCAACCTTTTAGCTTCATTACTCTGGCCGTGTCTTACTGCCATCCTGGGGATTCTCCCTTACTTATTTATGTTTCTGCCCTTTAGGTCCTGAAGTCACAGCTGCTGCAAGTAGCAGAAAGGTGGGAGAGAGAAGAAAGACCAGCAGACCTGGAAAGACTGTGATCTGGAATGAAAAAGAAATTAGTTCCCTCTCAGATGAAAAATGCAAGGGAAATGTGGAAAAAAAAAAGTGATCTGCAACAGATATGCAAAAGGAGGGAGGAAAAAATGAGAAAACAGTGAAACTGAAGGAGGCTTGGCAGTGACAGAAAATAAATTCATATGCAAGCAGGCCATGAAATACGACATGACAAAAAGCTGGAGGAACTTTGCCTCTGCAGCCAGGCCGTGGCTGTTGCAAAGGCAATGAGTCACTGCTAGCAAATGCAGGCTTATTCTGTCCTCCTCCAGCCTCCCTGGACAGCGCTGGCAGTGGGATGGGGCTGAGCACTAGTGCTGGAACAAGCTGTGGTGAAAACCTTGTGAAACAGCAGTGGGCAAGGCAGTTTTGCCTTGCCCATAGCAGCCTGTCTCAGCTGGTAAGAGGAGACCTCTTAGGATAAGAGCATCAGCTAGCCCAGGAGGAAGAAGGTAGCTTCTTGGTTTCCAACAGCCAGAGCTGAGGAGCAGCAGTTTACAGCTCCTGCAGCAATAGGTCACTTTCTTCCTGTGCCTGAGGTGCTGCAGGAGGTAACAGCCCTTTCTAGCCAGGCAACACCTGGAGCTAAGGGGTTGTATTCTACTTCTAACATCTGACAGCCAGAAATGTGCCCGAAGTGAACAGAGTTCAGAGGAGAGCAGTAAAACATGATGAAAGGGACACAGGAGTTGATTTACAAGGGAAAAACTAAAAGAGTATGTTTAGCTTGGCTCAACAGTGACTGAGGAGATTAGCAGATAACTGAAAAAGGTTAGAAGAATGTAGTCAACAAAGAGGGATCTGGGGGTTTGAACGGAAGGTTTGTGGGGAGGGGAAGGGGCATCACTGCTTGATCAAGAGGCTTTCATTAGTAGTAGCAGGCTGAGAATGAGCCAGACTGAGAATCTCTACCAGAGATGTCTATGAAGCCAAAGAAGGCAACTGCTGGACCTGCCTGACACATGGATGTGATGCTGTAATCCCCATCAGGTGTGGGCGGACTGACATGCTTCCCTGCCCACACGACCTCTAAACAAGGGTGCAACTTCCCAACAGAGGAAGAAGGTTGTTCCTCTTTTGAATTGACACTATGGGCAATTCCAGTAAAGCCACTGACTTCACCAGAACTGGGATTCAGCCTGTGTGGCAAAGGCAGCAACATAATGTAGCAGTAAAATACATCCCTCTTCTGACTGTGCCAGTACTAGCAACCTTCCAGTTATCATCCCACTGCAGAAGTGGCTTGTTGAGACTCCTGGACTCCAAAAGCAATTGCCCAGAACATGTTTCAGGAGGAGTACGTGGCATCCTGGGTTAGCTAGCTCTGGTGCAAGGTACTACAGCTGATGCTGTGTGTCTACAAAGCTGCCCTTAGCATATGATAAAGTAGTTTGTCCAGGTGTAAGAACAACACCACAAAAACTGTTCCATAGATTTGCTTACCCTGCTGCATATTCAACTGTTTTATATGTCAGAGGACATGGAGATGTATTGCATTTTTTCCCAATCCTCTCTATTGCTGGGTCTGCTTATTGGCAATGAGCAGTGATTCAGACTGCAGATACAGTTCATTTCAGCTTGTTGCTTGTTGGCAAGAGCAACCAGGCAAATGCATGCTGGATACCACTTCCCACAGGTGTTTCTCCATGAGCTGAGGCCCAGTGGGGTGTGGAAGTCACTTCTGTGACATGTCCGTCCTCCTCTGCTTGATGATGCTCCCAGATTTCAGTCCTTCTGAACAGCAAACAAAAACATAATAGCAGGAGAGGGCTGTGATACTCATTTTGTACATGCTTTCCAGTCGCATCAGAGCTCTCATGGAACAACAGTAATATTTGTCATTTTGCCCATTGAGTTATATATCCTCTCTCCTTTTGAAAAAGCATGTGGTTGAGAACACTGAGCTGGAAACAGGGAACTATGGATACCGGGCCCAATATGTAATAGGTAGACCCAGGGTTATCAGCACCCAGCACCCTGCTCTGGTTTCTGCTACTGCAGACATCCAGCTCTGGTTGTGGGAAGACCTTTGGGCGGATCCCTCCTGTTGCACAGGGAAACATTACTAGGCTCTTGTAGCTGACAATGTCCTTTCCCAGCCCAAGCACCGTGGCACCATTCACTGCCAAGGGAAGTGGAGAAGTTAACCAGAGCAATGTCTGTCAACAGCCATGACTTTGGAAGCTGTGCAGAAAGCCATAAAAGGCAAGAGCTCATGTTTCAGTGAAATTATTGGAGCTATCCATCTATCCAAAGGACTATAAGAAGTAAGAACACCTTCACAGGAAATACAGCATATGTACAGTACAAAGCACATAATGTATAAGAGACTGAGGAATACTAGCAGCTAGTCCCATACTCAGGAAAAGTTTTAGTACTTATTCATTGAACAGGGGGCACACAGGGAGAAAGAATGAACATCAAAAGATCAGACAAGGGTTTTTTCCACATAATACATCCCCAAAACACTGTGTATCAAAGCGCTTGGCAAAGTATCTTTTCTCCAGATGTATGACTGATTCATTCCTCCAGAGCACAACACAAAATCCAGAGAACATATACTTCCATGAAACACAAGACCATCTCTTCACAAAACATAGTATCCATCCAGCTCAAGCATAGTCCAAAAGTATTAATCAAGCATACAACTTCATATCCCTTACATGACTGGCCATGGTATATATCCAGAAGATATATGGGACTGGTCAGAAGTCCTTCAACGCCCTGAGACCAAGTGCTCCTCAGGGTCTGGGAAATATCTCATTCTGAATCTATGTCATTCTTGGGCAAATCTGATGTTCAGTCCATCTCTGAACATGTCCCCTATCTTAGTGTACCCTCTGTTGATAACAGCAGGCAAAGTTACAAATTTTGCTGAACTTCCTACTCTTTCCCCCACCTGTGGGCGCCCAGCATGAAAAGTCGTTCCTGTACCTCCGTTTGGAGGGGTGGATGGGGCAGGGGGAGGGCATCTCCTCCTCCCAGGCTGAGCTCCAGCCAGAGCCCCTGGAGAGGTGGTGGTGAGTATTGCCGGCAGCCTGGTCCGGTGGAGCTCAGTACGAGCAAACCCCCATGCCAGAAGAGAGGAATGCAGCCACTCAGAAAAGCCTGCAGACAGCAGGGCTCTGCCTAACGTCCAGAGGGCAAACAGAGCTCCGCACAAGGGAACAAGATTTTGAAATAACAAAATGGCCATCTGCCTGTTGGTGTAATTGGTAAGCTTAAGAATGTCTCTCTCAGCCCAGGCCCTTCACCTGTCTCCTGATCCTAAGCAAAGGCATGCCTTGAAAACTGAGCCCATGCTCTGTGGTCTCTTAGCCCCTGTACTTTGACCTGCTGCCTAAAATCCCTGGGTGGGCTCTGTGGGGAGCCGGAGCCAGATGCCAAAATACTGCTGCGCCAGGAGCATGCCAGCCTCTGTTTCATCTTGCCTCTCCAGTCAGTGCTGGATCCAAATGAGCTTAGCATGATCATGCTGTTAAAAAGCCCCATAACCAGGTCAACTCACAGCGGCCCCCAAAAACCACTTGCAGCTCCAAACTCAGCCCACACATCTCCCTACCACCCAGCAGCGCTGAGCAGACAGGGTTATGTTTTAATCTGATCTGGGGCATAGAAAGAGCTGGTGCCTCCCTGGGGCAGGTGATTTGAGAGGTATGGGTTGCACTGCTGGGAGCAGTTCTGTCCAGAATGGTGAGCAAGGGGGAGAGGTGGGCTGCAGAGCAGTGTCTTCCCTGTTGTGTGACAGGGGTCTCGCAATATCCAAAGAAAAGCCAGTGAGGGGACCCACAGCCTTCACCCTTCAGTGTCTGCACGGAGTTACTGATCCCCATGTATGAGAAATCTCAGCAGCATCTGATTCCCAGGGGAACCAAGAGGTGAGAAAGCCTTTGGTGAGCTCCCCTCCTCCACCAGCTCAGGATCTCCCCCAGGGAAGAGCTGAGCCACTTTGCAGAGAGCTTGTATTTCCCTTCCTGTACTGCGCCTACTCAATGGGAACCAAAAAGGGTCAAAACAGGGAAAAGAGGGATCCCACGGCACCAGCCAGACAGCGGGGAGAGAGCTGCTCCCTAAAGCCAGGCAGAAGCAAGGGAATTTGCTCTTTCATTTTTAGCAGAAGAGGAGCAGCTATCTTCCTACCTGTTCCTCTTAAGCATAACTCCTGGATTTCAGTTTCTAAGGCTGTCAGCCTGCTATCAGTTTAAAATGCATTCCCATCGCAACTGCACAAAATACCCAATGCTGTAAGTCAGCACTGGTTTAAGAGAGTCATTTTAGCTACATTCATTTATACCTGGAAGGAAAGCAGTCAGCTTCTAAAACATACATTTATTTGGAGGTAAGGCTTTGATAATAAGTGAAATTAAACTGATGCAAGCTCCCAGAGATGGCTGCACTAAGAGGGGTGTGAATAATCATCTGTGAATCCACCACCTCAGATTCTTTTTTCATTATTTTTTTCAAAATTATTCCTGTATTTGCCAGTTACCACTAAAACAGCATCATGTGTTCAAACAAACTCATGTCTTCCCAGCCTGTCTTTGCATGTTATTAGATCTGGCAGTGAAGTCATCATCCTAAATTTGTGCCTTCCTGTTTATTTCTACTGCGCCAGATTGCAAGGGGCTGTACACTGTGTGTTCCATATAAATAATGATAGCGCTTTGCATTTATATAACCTTCCATCTGTGGGTCAAAGAACTCCACAAAACAGGGTTTGATGTTCACATTTTATTATCTTCTTCACTTCTAGCACAGGGAGAGAGTGAAAGGCCCCCGTTTACAAGCTAGCTTCACTGGTTAGAGAACCACTCCTTTTGAGTCCCTGATTTTATAAGATGATTTTAAAGCCCCTAAGGCCACACCTGAAATGAAGGGGAAGCTGTAGATATCCAGGACCCTCTTGACTCCAGGCTTACTAAAAGCCTAATGTGTTGCTGCCTATGTGGGTTATCCTACCTGGAGAAGGTGAGGGAGATTCTACATTGCTTCTGTGGGCAGACACTGGGTCATCTCCAGCAAAGCAGGAGCAAGGTAACTCTGCTGGCCAGGATGCTGCCCTCAGTGGATACGCTGCCTCTCAGAGGGGCTTGGTGAAGTAGATAACTGCTCAGTTTTGGTCCACTCAGGGTGTGAACCCAGTGAGACATTTTCCGAGAGAAAGGAGCAAAGCAGCTCATTAAATGGCTTTACTCCAGGAAGACTTTCAGTTAGAGTAAGCAATATATGAGTCTCTATAGATTTAGGTGCTTGTAGGCAAATACCAAGAACGAGGACAGACAGACAGACATAGCAAAAACACTCTCCTCAAGAGCAAGCTTGGACTGGCCACCCAGCCAAGTCCATGCAGCATTTCTGGCTGTCACCTCTGTCACTGCATGCACAAAATCATTTCTGAGTCAGCAATCACCCACTATTCCAGTGCTTTTCATCACTGCCTCATTGTTTCCTCCCTCCAGTACACACAGCTTAAAGTCACTGTGTCAGGATACAGCACCTCAAGTACCTCAAAACTGCTCAAGGTGTTATTTTTTTGTGACAGTTTAATGCTTACATGCACAAGGCAGGGCCAGGGCGGGAGAAAAGGGGAGTGGAGATGTCCTGCAAAATATCACTGGCAACTTCTAAGTCTCTGAATGGAATTTCAAAGAGAAAAGAGCAAACCAGTTGGCAGAGGAAACTGCTTTTAGTCTAAGTACTTGCTTTCATGCTGGTTTCTTTAAGTCCTCTTTAAAGAAATCTTGCATTGCTCTCTCCCTGCACTTTTAGACGTTGTTTTTCCCTTTGAAAACCTGCAGCACAGTGATTCTGAGCAGTTCTTCCTTTATCTACTGGTTAGAGATACATGCCAAATAAATACTCTGTATCCCCTGATGTGTTCTTATCCATCAAAGAACAAGCATGGCTTTAGGCAGCATGAAAGTGATTCTACATTTTGTATTGTTTCCTCCTTCTCCCCTTCTTACCACCTGGCCCCGGAGCAGCCCCACTCTCGTACACATGCACACTGAGTCACAAACTTTGTCTTCATGGCATTGAGTCACCTCGTAAGAGTCAGAGTTTAAGTATGGCTGAGGGAAACGCAGAGATAAAGAGCTTGCAGGCTGTGCATGGAAGCTCAATGCAATATCCTTAAATAAGAAGAATGGCACTTCTGGGCAATGGCTGTATTAAGTCAAGAATATACCTGAAATTAACTTTCCCAGAATATGTAAAACCACCAGATATGCTACATATGTACTAGCATACTGATCCATATTTTCTCCATATGACCCAGTATCCTACACTCCAGAGGTCGGATGCCAAATCCCTTATGCTCCTAAGCCAGCCATCCCTGGTCAGGGGTTTCAAGGGACATGCCCAGTTATTCATTTTCCAGAAAAATTTGGTCCAGATATTTTGAATGTTTTATATATTTTTTAAAAGATCAAATATTCTTGCTGTTCAGTCAAAACCAGACATTAAATCTCCTTTACCCAACTAAGCCAAAAATGCATTTATGACTGTTCTAGTATTCTCCACTTGATAAACACTCATCTTTTTGTGATCTTTTATGAAGGTATTGAATTATTATTCTTTTAAAACAGAGGAAATTTACTTTTCTGTGGCCTATTTGGACATTACTAAGGTCCAGCATTAAACACAAATGTAGGGCCCTTCATCTCTCTCTGCAGTGCTGGATGGCTTTCACCTTCCTGACACCTTTCACACCGGACATCTCCAAAAGCACCGTGATGCCAAGCACATTGGCCTCAGCAGTCCAGGAAAATGCTGAGGACACCACGTCAACACAGGGCAAGCTTCTTCTCTCTCCTCCCCTCCAAGCTTTTCTCCAAAATGCTTCAATTCCACCCGTCAGGCATGCAAAAAGGAAACAGTGACAGAGCACACACTACTAGCCCACGTGACAGACCTTAGCATTCTTTGGCATCACAAATCCTCCTCATTACCCTTTATTTTTGTTATTGATTTTGTTCTTATGAACCAAAACCTTGGCTAGGGAAATGCAGGTGTTAGGTACCATAATAAACAAAAAAGACAAGAAGTACCCTAAAGGCTGTAGCTACACCACTCTTCCAGAGCAGTCATGGGGCTGGCCAGAAGTCTATAAGTAGGTAGGTAGGTACCTAGTAGGTAGGCTAGAAGACTACTGACTCAAGGGCCCCTCATAAGCAGCACTAGATGGCTATGCAGGCTGCCCTTCCTTCCCCTTCCATGCACCACCACCAGTTCTAGGACATATCTCCCTGCTTGGAAAACCTCCCTGTCCTAATCCAAGGCAGCAGCCGAGACAAGATGCAAGGTCAATGGTGATGGAGGCTCCACGCCACTCTCAGCCAGCCAGGCCCTGCCAGCAATGCAAGCAGCAGCTCATCACCCCCCCGGGCAACTCAGCCCCTGGTCCTGGGGACCTTGCCAGATACACTGCAAGGAAGGTGACAAAAGAATTATGAAGAACAAGAAAAAGCACACACGCAGAAAGAGGGAGGGAGGAGAGCTGGCAAGCATCTCCCTGAAGACAATGTGATTCTGGAGTCTCAACACCAATCAAGCACCGCAGATTTTAATCTTCATTGTAATTAACTTTATCCAAACGAGCAGCAGGCTGACTGGCTTTGTTTGGGAGTCTTCTAGCAATTTAACGTGTCTTTAAAATGACTTGGCACTCCTAGAGGAAGAAGAGAGAGAGAAGAAGATTGATGCAGTGCCAAGCATTTACTCCCACTAATGAAAAAAGATTGCTAAGGCTGTTTGATCGTATATTGTACCCTATTCACCAGGTGCTGCTCAGGGAGCATTGTTGTAACCACAGCATTCTCAAAATTACCAGCAAAATAACCTACTTCCCAACACGTGTGTAGCATGAAGCACAAAGTGAATGGCACAGGTATTTAAAATTACATCTGTAGCTTATAAAAAGGCAATGCAGCATGAAATCAGTCTCGCTCAGACTGAAGCAATGGAAATGACAGTCCCTGCATTTCTGGGCAGGATTTGGCTCTGAGATTTGCATGACGCCTTGAGAAGCCATGCGTGTTGACACACAGAGGCCAGTGCAAGGAAGGTCTCTCTGTTCATTCAGCTTTTTTGATTGAGAAGGGTATATGTTGCATCCCTTGCTAAATGACTTGCTGTAATTGCCTTGGCCATCTCAGAGGCCATCTCAGAGCTTGGGGTGGAGCTGAGAGCTCTGGGACGAGGTGAGAATTGGTGCCTAGAAGATACTTTATGGCAATACTTGGCCATAGGCAGATGGCTTAAATGGTACATTCTTCCCTGCGGTTAGTGCTCCATGTTGGCTGGCTCTGACTATGGTCTCAATCCACACCTTATTTAAGTCCACAGAATAATTTATTAGAGGTCTTCAGAGGTACCTAATTTTTCTCTGTGAGTAGCACAGGAACTTTGATGAAATTTAAACCACCCAAATGTGATCAATTTTCTTATTTATAAAAACTGCTTTTCTTTCTGCACGTTGCTTTACTGCTCTAGCGGACTTCTTGTGTTCCTGAGAAAAAAGTCATGATGAATACCTATGGACAGCCATGTTTCTTTATGCTGGGAGCTCTGCATGGGGCCAGAAGGCCAGGGTTAGGTTTATACTTTTATCAGCTGTGTAGGTGCTACCAGCATGGTGTCATGAAGTTGCACATCTCAACAGTGACATGGGTGGAGCAGGACTGGCAGTCCAGGAGAGACAAGCATAGGGAGTCTGAGAAGAGGTAAGCAGCAGTGCCTTGGTGTGCAATAACAACCTTTCCACATAGTTAAGATTTGTTTCTTAACATTCTTCCCAGCCTGTTATATAACTTACAGCTGATGGATCCCACAGTCCATTACTCTCTGTTGCATTCCTCCCCTGGAGACACCCCAGTGTTGCCTGCTCTCATAAAGGGGGCTACATAATGGAAGGTGCTGCCTTTTGGATGGGATTTAGTGTTCGTGAGGTCAGGATCTTAATGAAGATCCTGCAGTACCTCCTTCTAGTACTGACACCTCATCCCCAGCATAATGACCATGTGCCAGCAGCCTCAGCTTTTCTTGCTGTTTCTGCTGAACCTGGTATTAACTCTTCTCTGATGCTGGTGTTCAGGTCAACCCTCACGGCATTTGAGCCCAGGTAAGCCCAGTGTCAGTGCATGACCTGACTACAGCAAGGCATGCCCTCAGGGGCAAGTGTTGTATTAGAAACATAAGCCACTCTTTTTTCAGGGCTGGAATAAGACTTTCCACAAACAGTGCTTTCCTACAACAGTCCAAATAGAAGGGAGACGGGGTGTCCAGGAGAATGAAGGGGTCACTGGATACGGCTGTACTAGCAAATCACAGTTTGGGAATATCCCTATGTGAAGCACCAAGGAGCTGCCTGCAGCTGCCTACTGCTCTGCCGGCATCCAGAGCAGGGTGGCCATAAGCAAACTTCCAGTGGGGAATGGTCTGTGAAACGATCCAGCCCCCAAACCATGCCTAGCAATCCCTTAGGAAAATGTGAGCTGGCACAGACCAACAGTATGCCTGAGAAGTCTCTATCAGGATAGCCAATAATATTTTCATATCCAAGAGTGTTCTTGGACACTGGTTTACTACTGTAAATGTAGCCACTCCGTCCCACCCTGCTAAAACCATATTTCCTTGCAAATATCTTTACTGATAGATATTTGCACCTTCTCCCAAAGCTTTGGCAATAAGCAAACCAATTCACCACCTGTTAGAAGGACTGCTAGACCTGCAAGGATTAACATTTAAAAAAATTAATGGAGTGTGGCTGAGATTAAATAATGCATGATCAAATACACAAGAAAAGCCAGAAGTGAGGAGGAGAGAGAAGCTACCAGCACATTAAACCCACCATGTACTAGGCACTGGTGCCTCAATCATGATATGGTGGGGTGGGTGGTGCTGCATTACCATGTTTCAATGCAAATTGCCCAATAGCACAAGTGATGCAGAGCACCAGGGGAGAGGAGAAATCTCAATTCTCTCACCTACCCTCCCACCCCCGATATCAGTGCCAAACTTCTCTGGTGTCAAGTGTCTCTGCATGCCCCATCTGGCTCCTTCCTTCCAGCCAGCTGCCTATACCATGACCGACCCTCAGCACCTGCACCAGGCTGCTTCTGCTTCAGCTATGTGGAGAGAGTTTCTGGGATGCTCAAATTGCTTAGCCCTGGACTAATGATCTTTGAGCTAGTGGGATCCTGCAGGCTCCAGGTTTAAAAGGAGAGTGTTCCTTTGGATGGACCAACATACCACTCACGCTCCCTAAATCCACATTCCTCGTTCCTTAATACGAGCAGCCAAGGGACACGTATGCTCATCTGCACCGAGAGCTTCACGGTGGGAAGTCAGGCCTCTTTATTGCTCAATAACATCTTATTTAGCAGCAAGCTCCACTGAGTTCAGGGGCTTTATCCCAGGGTAAATCACTAATTAAAAACAGCATGAATATAGGGAAATCTAGCCCCGTTGCTCCACTCTATTTTACAGTTTATTCACTTAGCTTTGTTTTGTAGTCAAATCTAAGGATTAATTCTTTTTGTTTGTCTGCTTTGGGATTTTATTTTTTTTTAATAGAGCATTTATTGAGAAATCATTGACTGAACATAGCCTTGTGCTCCTTGTGAGAATCTGATATAACAAGATGAATGCCTGGACTGCTTTGAAATGGACAGATCAATATTACAATATGCAAGTGAGAAAAGGATTTAGGGTGAGAGGTGGCATGCTTGGTTCTGATCTCACACAGGACATAAATCAGGTATTACACTGGTGGAGTCAATGCCAGTGCCCTGGGGTACATCTATTAACACAATCCTGAAACAAACCCAGTAATTTTCAGGGTTGTGGAAAGTGATGAATGACTGTTAAGTGGGACAAAATAGCAAATGAAATAACGTATGGGTCTATTACAGTCTGTTGAAATAAAAAGTTCAGCTTCCACTTGCTTAAAATGGAGATGTTCTTGATTTCTGCTGAGGGGAGAGGGTGATGGAACAGGTTTGTGCATTTATTCTTGAAGTGAGCTGAAGTGCAACAGCACCATAAGTGCATGTAATACAACCAAAGCTCCATGGGACAAAAAAGTTCTGTTTCAGCAGAAATCCTCCAATTCACCCCAGTGGTAGAAGGAGCAGGTTTCAAAGCCTAGCTAGCCTAAAGAAGTACTTTTGATGCAGCCTATCTTTGGCTTGAGGAGCTAACTCATATCTGGCAGATCATCTTGGGCAGCAGCTTCTGTTGTCTTTAAATATCTTTCTCTGTGACAGCCTTAACTGTTCCTTCCAAAAGGAAAAGGAACATTATTCAGGCCTGCAATTGCTACCAGCCATTGAGCTTTTCCACTGTGGCACCAGTAATACACTCCCTGATTTCCAAAGCCCTTGTCCAGTCCATCCTGCTTACAGTATGACTTCTTTTTAGCTCCCTTGCAGCAGATTTTTATCTAGCATCACTGCCCTCCCTTGCTTATTATCTTTTTACCCTTTACCGTGCAACATGCACTTCAGTACCTCAGCATCTGGAAGGCTGTCTGTAAAGACAATCCCCTTCTTTCTGCAGACAAGCAACAGCCGTGCCAGGATTAAACTGTTCATTTAAGAGTGATCAAGTTTACATGTGTTGTGTTTTCTTTTATTTTACTAAAGGAAACACATGAGTGAGTGATTAAAGCAGACACTTGGGTCGCCGCAATTCATTGAGATTGCTGTTGTTTGCTTTGATGAGATTCCAGTCTGCAGCAAATTTCCTCCCCATGATTAGCCTGGTGTGGAATACACAATGCTTGCTCCGCTGGAATAAGACCTGGGGAGAGCACAGGCAGCATGTTTATGCACTGATGTGCTCGATTATTTATTGCAGTATCATCTCAGTGGGATAGCACAGGTTAACAGAGGGGTTGCAGCTAATCCACACCGGAGCTACTATCGTGTCCTTCATTAGGCATTACAAGATGATTCTGAGTGGGGAAACAATGCCAGTCTTAACCAAACTGATCACCCCTCTGCATCCCACAAACAGCCTGTGGCAATTTTTAACCCTATTTGATAGCCACAAATTCTCACCAGAGAAAAACTACAAGGGATTAACTGTGATGATATGTGGCTGCCCACTATGCTTCTCTCCCTCAGTCGGGGTTTTTTGTCTGCTGCCACAGTTTTGTAATCATGCAGAGCTTCTGTACTGGAGGGAAGGGAGACTCAGGGAGAAAGTCCACAGCCCAGGTGAGAGAGAGGACATAGCCCTCCTCTTTGCATCCCTGTACCTGCAGACTGGGGTGGCACCTCTTCCCCATACAAGCATTATTTCCCCATTATCTCAGGGCAACAACAGAAACTCACCTCCTGACAAGAAATTAGTATGAATAGTTGTGCTTATGCTGCAGCATTAGGGATGGACTCACATTGTCTTAAATGCAAGTTCACGACTTCTGTGCTTTCTGCCTGTGCCACAGACTACTTATCCAGCTGGTGCTCCAGCTGTGTCTACAGTACATCTGGAGGACCACTTCCAGGTCACTGTTGCATGCAGATTAACTGTTCACACACAGCCTGCAAGCACAGCCCCACGCATAACTAGAGGATGCTGGAGAACACCCTCCCTGCCATACTGTGCAACAGTGTGGGTTAATAGGAAGCCACAGAAAGATGTTAGCAGAGTGCCTGGAGGCACATGTGAGGTGGCTGGATGGGCAGACCAGAGCTAGCCAGCAGAGCGATGTAGCACCCAGGCTGTGCATGGGAAGGGCTGAGCACAGATCTCTACCACTGGGCTGGATGGCAATGAGCACAGACCTACCCTTGCCTGGCCCATCAAGGCAGCGGTGTGAGCTCAGGGTCTGCTATGGTCCCTCAGCTCTCCTCTCGGTGGCTCCAGCTGAGTCCCAGCTGAGCAGTTCAAGTGAACAATGTGGCTAGTAGCTTTCATAGCCTGGCTTACAGGCTATGGAAAAGGTGGTTGAAGGGGCACATAACATGCCCAATGTACCCCTCCTTCAGAAAATGTCCTGCTGCAGGGTTTGCACCAGCACCTGGGTTGTCCACCAGTCCATGGGAAGCAGGAGCAGAAATGCCCTGATGGCATCCCCTCAGTTCACTGTGTGCCAGAGACAATTGTCTGATGTGCCTGACAGGGCAGGGGCAGGAGCAGAAGCACAGCCCAGCAATAATGCGGCAATCCTGCCCTGCAAGCTGTAGGAACAACGTTCAGAGCAGCACTGGAAGCCTGGTCCAGAAGAGAGGGACGCTTTCCCAGTTACAGCATTGTAGTCCAGTGGGGCTTAAAGACTGGCAGAAAGAGACCTTGCAGTTTCAGTTGTCTTCTGGCCAGCTGGACCTCACCTAAAGGCTGTCTGCTGGCCTCCACCTGAGAAAAGCATGCAGAGCGATGCCACCATAGGTCATGGTGACAGTCCCTACTAGGCAGTCCTCTTACACCAGTACCAGCACCCCAGCATGGTCCCAGACTAAAAGAAGCAAAGTGTGGGGCAGAGGCAGCCCCGTGCAAAGAGAAGAGGGCGATCATGCTGTTGGTGGATGTGGTGGCATCATGGGATCCACTTAGCCCTCCTGGGAGAAAATGAATGAAACCAAAGTTGCTTGAAGCTCCCTTTGCCAGCTGGAAGCTGGTCTTTTAGAAACCGAAGCCTGAGAAATGACAGGAGAGAAGGGGCCCACAGAAGCTGGTTTAGCAGATTACTAGCCAACACCAGCCCTCCAGAGAAGAGCAGCACTTTGCTTTTCATCCTTTTCTCCAACTATCATCTTTCAGGAGAGGTATGGGTGACTCTGACTGTGACCCAGCCTTTTAAACTCTCCTGTGTAACCAGCTAGATTAATTCAGGATTGCCATATTCCCCAGGGTTGCCCACACTTTCATTGATGGAGCAACTCAGCAGTCACTTGCCCAGAGCAAGATATTTTATTATTTATGCATATTTCTGTTTCAAAAAGCCAGGGTAATAATCCACCTGAACTCACAGGGCACAGACTGCAGCTGCTCTCCCTGGCAGCCTCAGCCATTTTCCTCTCTGCTGTCACCTTTGCTGCAGAGTGGTCACTTGGTGAGGGGCACCCACTGTCCCTGGTGACCACACCACCTCCTATAAAGCAACAGGAGCAACTCCAGCACTCCAGGAGGTATGAGAGACTTGCAATTTGCTAGCAGGTTACACAAAAGTCAACACATATATTAATGGATATAACTCAAATATTAATGGTTAAACAAAAAATAATTTAAAAAAAAACCTGCCAGGGATAACAAAAGGTTTGCCAGCACGAATCTGCTGCAGAACAGGCATGCTAAAATGCTGACTGTTTCATGGACTTTGTTCCTAGATAGAGGGAGAGAAATTTTGATTCGGCATTTGAACAGCACCACGAGGACATTCACCCTTTTCTACAACTCCTAGGAGCATTGCTACTGTGTCTTCACTAGCACAGCAAGAAACCTAATCAAACCTAAGTCATATGGGGATACCCAAGCCCTGAATGGCTCCTAGCAGCAGGGCAGCTGCACTAGCATAGGCTCCTTATTGAGCTACCTACAGTCTTTCTCTGGAGGTGACACTGGGATGCAGCTGGACCTCTTTCATTTTTGGACCAGATCCACTGGGCACTGTCTCCTGCTGCCTGCACCAGCCATGCCTGGAGAGCCCCAGGGACCAAGACTGACCACGTTCACTGCAGTTGGCTGCACATACTGCAGAAGAGGGCTGGGCCCCCGTGAAGCAGAAAGCCATCCAGGGCTTGTCTGCCTGCTTCCCCTCCTTACTACTTGTCACCGGTTTCTCAGTGAAATCTTAGACTGGGTTTTGTATGAGCAAATTTTTGGGTCAGTTTCTCAGCACTCTGTTGCTTCTAATCCTGTTTGATCACCCTCAGCATCCTCTTTATCTTCTGTCCTGGAGCTTGTCCTCTAACATTCCTGTCATAGACCGAATCAGTCTTGTTGGTCTTCTACAAGCACCTGTGTCCTTTTTTCACCTTTGTGTCTAACATTGCCTACCATGTGCCTGATTTGCTGCTGTACCTTTTTGCCCATCACAAAACAGCTGCCAACACAGTCGCGGGTCACTAAAAGCTCTGCCAAGTGGAAGTCACGCCACCCAGAAACCCAGCATCCCAGAAACCCCTGGCTCTGCTGGGAGCACTGGATATTTGAAGCATGGCAGAGCAGCTTTCTGGCTATCCAGATGGTGGTTTAGAGGCAAGTACTCCCTTGCTCGTGCCCTGTGCTGAGCAGAGCCTGGCCCTACTGGCCTTGTGGGACTGCTTTATTTGCAAGGAGCCCCCAGTTTTGCTGCCCTGGTGAAATGAGCTTGCAGCCCATCCCCGTATTTCAAACACAGGACACCTCAGAGCAAATATTCTACCCTGGCAACAGCAATTTGGCCCCACCTCCTCTGTGCCAACATAGCAATCCTTGTGTCCTGAGAGGAGCTTCAGAAAAGCTTTATCCCTGGCAAACAATGCAGGAGAGATAAGGGAGGAAAGCATTCCCTTTGGAAAGCAGTTTCATACAAATAACACCTTGGAGTCAAATGTTGTTCTCTTTATGACAACATGTAACACAGAGGAGGCTGTAGGAGGGTGATCCTGTGTTACAATAACAGTCCTTCCTTTCCTCTCGTGCACCGTCTTTGCTCCCTCTCTCACAGCTAGCTTGCTCGTCACCCCAGCCTGGGGAGCAGCAGGGAGGAGGGTGTCTGCAAACACACGCTGCTTCGGCCACCTCGGGTGGCTGGGTGCCCTGCTCCACACTTCCCTAGGTCAAACCCCTGGCATTCAGCTTTCCAGGGCTGCTATCAGGCCAAGGAGTGTGGGAGCCACAGGGCCAGGTCCTGTGGAGATGCATACCCTATGAGGGGTCCTGGAAGGAGGGCGGTAGGCTGTCCGACACATAGAAATGTGAACAGTAAGCCAAGGAGGCTGTATAGTGGGATGGATCTGTGCTGTCCTTGGTATTACTCAGCAAATTGTTGTCCTCAGGGGTCGGGGTCAGGGAAAGGAGTACCCTTTGCTGTTTGCATTTAGTTTTGGCTCCTTCAGAGAGCCATGGGAGAGCCAGGCTGGACTGGGCTCAGGCTGGTGTTTATGTCTCAGGCCATAGAAAAAGGCCAGCATTGAAAAGACCTTCTCAAAAAAACAGCCATCACAGGGTTTTGGATTTGCTCATATTCTGAACTAATTTGCTCACAAGTCCTGGCTTTCAGAAAACTGTACTGGATTCTCCAGTCATCTTGGATATAAGGAAGGAGAAAAAAAGAAACCATAAAATTGTCAATCATTCTCAGCCTTAGATCTATCGTTTAATTTATTTGGCTTTTTTTCCTATCTTTGTAATTACAATATTGTACAAAGTGTAAGATAACATTCAATCACTGTAAAATAAGATTTAATTATGTCATGATGAGATTCATTAGTTAATATTTGTATAGCACACTGAACATGTAAAGTGGTTAGCAAGTGCTAAGTATTAATCTTGCTGTTTCAGAAAACAGGGGAATTTGCTTCTGGGGAGAAGAAAAAGCATACTAAAACATGCATTTGGGGTGGATCATCAGATGGAATAAATTAGTGCTAGCTCTTTGGTTGGACCACCTTTGCACATTTGGCAGGACCTTGCCATCCTCTAAGACCATAGTTATATCCACAAGGCCCTCAGTGATGAGGCTCCGATGAAGCCACTACAGGAGCAGGACTTTTTTCCTCCCATAATAGTATTATTTAGTATGTCCAGTGTTGGGATCCCTTAGCCTCTGTACCTTCCAGCTTCAATGATTTCCATGGCTTCACAGATATCATGTGAATATGTGGCCTCGGCCCTTAACCTGATGTTTGCAGTAGCTGGGATTTCATTTTCTCTGCAAAGGTCTGAGGCATCACAAACCTAGTTTGGGTGGCCAGACTCAGGGATACATGCTCTCAGCTTTGTGAATCTTTCACTAGCTCTGCTCACACTGTGGCATACTTGTCAAGACAAGGCATTTCTCAATAGAGCAAAGGAAAGACAGAAGGTCTGAGAGTTGATAGTCTTTTGTTGTGCTCTGAAGCTCTTCCCCACTTACGGCAGTTGCTGCTTTGCTGGTAGCAACTATCACTTTCTCAGTCACTACAGCACCATGTAAAATAAAACTAACACTAGGGATATATTGCAGGCCACCAATTCTGACACACCAGTAGCCTTCTTTCTCAGGACTCTGAGACATATAGAGTGGGAAAAACAAGAGGCACTTTGCTCTGCCATCATGAACCAGACCATCACAGCCCCAGGAGCAACATCTTGCAACATGCAAGGAAAGCAGTAGATCTGGTACCTGACACTTCTGCTGCAACAGATGGTCTATGGAGAAGCACAGAAGATGGTGTGGAGAGACAGGCATTTCTTTAGTGTTCCCTCCAGCCATTTCCCTTTGACTGCTATGTGTGGCTCCTAAGAAGTAATGAATGTGTTATAAGATCCACCAAGGACCATGCTATGAAAATGTAAAGGGCATGGGGAAAATACATTTTTTGGGAAGGGCTATATTAATATTAGTAAATAAGTGTCTCCTACTGTGTACACTGAAGGGACTAACCTATGGTTGTACAGCTTTGACTTGCAGGGGCATGTAGGAAAAAAAGCACTAATCCAAAATGCTACACGACTGTGTCACTATTAGCTGGCTGGCTGCATCCCAACCTGTCACCTCTCTGTTGTATGAAATAGTACAATTCATCTGCTTTGACAAGCAGCCCAGAGGCTGCAATCTCCTAAAACTGGCTGCCCTGACCTCCTGCTTTAGCTTCAGTGCCTGGGAGGCTGGGACATCACAGTGACAGGGCCAGCCAGTCCCCTGAAAGGCTCTCGAAAGAGCTACCCAAAAGACAGCAACCCTTAAGGCAATAAATACAGTGGGGTTGTCCCTGTCTGTCACAGGGGAACCTGATAAGTTCCTACTTGCATGAGTCCTCCTAAGGTTTATATGACTGAGTCCGCATAGTTTGTCCCCTTAACTCAAAGTTCTTCCTTACAGCTCCAAGAAGAGTGCTATTAAAAGGCATTCACTTATTTTCATCATCCCCATCTTCTCTCAAGCGTGCAATGAGGTGCTCTTGCCAGAAAAACAGTGTTAACTCTGAGTGTCCAGTCCTTAACCTTAGCTGGATTGCACGGTGGGATTTACAGAGCTATCACACTGCAGTATCCATGCCTGTGTATACTGAGATGTGCCACATTCTCCAAATCAATCCCCCCATCCTTTTGAGATTCACTTATGCCCCTTTTAGGTACAAGCTCTTCAAGCTCAGGTGGAGTAAAAAGGCAGTAAAGAGAAGCAGTGGGTATGGTGAGTGCCACGCAGCCACTGCAGAGCACAGACATGCAGCAGCTCTGTAAACCCCGCTATGTAAGGCAGCTAATGACTGCGCACCGAAGTATTTATTGTTGCTGGAGCGCTTTAATTAAGTGGGAACTGTTGGGAGAGTAAATACAGAAGTAAAGCAGCAGCTTCCCACGCAGGAACACCTCCCTCCACTGGTATACCTGCCCTCTCTGGCTGCAAAGAAACTCCCGCTGCACCCCTCCTTCACGCTTTAAGAGAAGCAAGAATCCTCAATCATCTTCAGAGTCATCCCAGAGGAAGAAATTTTCACAGGATGCAGACCTACCAGCATTCTTCAGTGTCTGAGGGGGGAGCAGCCAAGCTGTTCCATTGCCTGTGAGTCCCCATCTCTGCCTGTGACAAACCCCCATCACTCACACAGGATGGGCAGGCTGCGGTTGCAGTGCTCATCCTCCCTGTTGTGGTCAGTCTTCCTCAGGCCACTGAAGGCAGCGTGCCCCCTGCCCCAGGTCACCCCTTCATCTCAGCATGGCTGGGGTGAAAGGGAGGCACTGCACCTCTGAAGCTCTTCTGATTGCTATGCCAGCTCTTCTCCAGCCAAAACTGACTGATCATCAGACAAAAGTTCATTTTCCTCAGAATTTTTGACTTGCAGCAAAATAGGGCATAAGGAGGTCCCAGGACAACATGGCAAGCCAGGATTGTCACAGGCTGGTCCCTAAAGCCAAGGGGGTTGGGTTGGTGGTTTTTATATTTTTTAAGTCCCTTGAATGAACAGCCGTATTTTTCAGAAGGGCTGAGCTCAGCAGGAACTCTGCAGTTGCCAGTGTTTCTTGGAATCGGCTTCCTCATTATGAGGCTGCCTCAATGAGATGCTTACCCACCTCAGTTTAAGTTGTAATTTCTCTATTTATTTTAACCAACAGCAAGTCCTAAAACAATGCACCAGCAAAATGACGGAGTGCCTTCTCCGATGGTGCCTTCCACAAACAGATCAAGTTTGAGTCCAGGCTGCTAGCACAGATATTCCTAAGGGGAGAGCAAGCCAGGAACCCAGGACTTTCTCCTCTTGCTTAGCTTGTCATCTCCTGAGCTTGCTCAGCCAACACTTCCACCTAGTGGCCATGCTGGAATGATGGATGTCCTTGAATGTAACAGGGGATCAGAACTTTCTGCAGAAGAAAAATTATAATTTTATGGAATAATCAGATTCTTTTTCACTGGTGAGGGGGTCTGCATTGTGCTAGGCCAGTTAGCGTTCCCCTCCAAAGTGTAGGGCTGATTATCATGTCATGCTGTGCAGCTGCATACAACTAGCATGCACATTATAAAAGTAAATTACTTCTGAGACAATACTTGGTTGCATGTAAATGATTACTTTGGGTAGTCATTTGGAATAGATGAGTTTTGCAAAGTAAGTTTAAAAAATCCTAGCAGAGTATTCTGCTCTCCTTAAGGGGACAAACTACACCGCTGAACAGCCAGCACAGAAGAGTGCATGCACACGGGTCCATCTGAGCACAGCTCCTGCTCTGCTTCTGGCCCGTGTGCTTTCTGGGATAAACTGCTTAAGCTCTTTGCCTCACTTTCCCTACCTGAACCATGCAGACAGTACTCTGGGAGAAGTCTGTGAGCTAACTACCATGTTACTGGTTTGGATTATTATTTATACTGGCACAGAATTCCCTTAAGGACAATCTTTGTGCTTGCTCTCTGATGCCTCACTTAGATCTTAGCATTACAGGATCTGTAGGGGATAGTGAAGGAGAAGGCTGCCGTCAGGTATTCTCTCTCTCGGGGCATACCTGAGCAGGTCTGAGACCACAGATAAGAGACATTGACTTTTACCTTTACAGCTAGGGTTTGATTTTTATGACAGCATTAGGACATTGCCTTACAGCGTGGTGACAGCCAGCGTCACCTGAAAAATGGCCAGAAAACCCCCACAATTCAGTTATATCTGTTTCCTAAGCCCTCTCCTAATCAGCATCAATGCTCTCTACATTGCTGTATGTATTTCAACAGCAGGTAAATTCCCCCATGTGACACTGATCCCCTGGTCTACTGTCCCCTTTGCAGAGTAAGAAAGAAGAAAATTAAAGCCTCAAAAGAAAGCACACACCAGGAAATAGGTCTTGTTCTGCACCACAGTTAGGCAGCGAGGGAATAGAGGCGACAGTGGACACCCAGGGCACGATGAAGAACAGAAGTGAGCGTTAGGTTATTCTTTCTCCTTCAAACATCTTCCTATCAGATAAAGCCTCCAGGCAGCTAAAAGACAAAGCTTTACTATTATGCTTTCTTTCAGGGCAGAACAGCTTGGCTTAATACATTTTTAAAGACTATATTCATCTATGAAGACTATCAATAATTAAGAGAAGAAAACAATATTATTATGGAAATTAAGGCACCTCTGGGTCTGTGAGAACATGGTATTTCCTCATGACTTACTGGCATCCCTTCCAGCTTCCAGACAAACAGCATGGAGAGCAAGAGACATTTGTACCCCGGAGGGACCACCCTGCTCAGTCCAAGTTGATGCACAAGAGCTGATGCTCTGTAATTAAAGACAAGCTGTCAAAGGATTTTTTTCACAATTTTTCATTTTTAATTTGTTGTTTACATTAGGGCAGTGAGAAATCTTTCCTCCCTCCTTGTCCTGTCATCACCAGGCCACTAAAGGGGCACCAGCTGTGGTAGACCAGCAGTGGAGCAGCTCCCACGGTGGAACAGCAAGACCTGCCAGGGCTCTGCATACCCCAGCACGCAAGGCCACATTGCCAGCCATGGTGGTAGAAGTGAATATCCTGGACTTCATATTTTCAATACACTCTGCAAATGTTAAACGGCCTGTGCTGGACTTGAGAAACACAGAGGACTGGACCTTGTCTGTGCATTTTACAGGAACCGCTTGTACGATTAGGGTCACACACAGTCATGCACGCAGACACTGCAGCATATGTGAATATTGCTCCAACAGGCATTAACCTTGACCTAAAGGAATCCCTGCCATAAAACTGCCATGGGCAATATGGGCCCTGTCCTTCTGGAGATGTCTGTGCTGCAGGCACCACTGCCTAGCAGACAGCCTTCAGCTATTTTGGACACCAGTAGCTATGTAGCCTTGGCAACATGTGAGTTTCGTGGTGCCTGCCTGGAGTGTGCTTAGAGCTGATTTTACTTTCATTGAGGGCCAAAGTAGTCCTTGGACACACTGGGATGTGCAAGTGACAGAAAAAGGCCATTGCTGCTTTGATGTCCATAAGTGGATGTTAAATATGGCAAATGGAGCAATGGCATAGGAGGAAATGGCTTACTTCTCCGAATTTCTTAAAATCAGATCATTTTCTTTGGAATGAGGTAGGTCTGGCAGTACTCATCTAATCTGTGAAGGCAGAAGCTTCTCCCTCTCCCAGTGAAAAACCAGTCATGAGCCAGCAACCCACCACCCACCAGGGATCGTGGGCACCAACAAACACTTCTTCTTCCCTTCTTTCTTTTGCATGCCCCGATTCCCTCTCCTTTAAAGCAGTGCTGGGATGAGCAGTATATCTGCAGTACATCTGTGGCAGAGTGGCCACCAGAAACAGAGTTACCACTCATTGGCTGAGCTGCCATAACTGACTGAGCTCAGGTGTTCCTGGATCAGTCCAGAAGGGAAATAAAATTTTTTTGTCTCAGGTAACAGAGCAGTGGAACAGGCTGCCCAGAGAGGGTGTGTAGTCTCCTTCCCTCAAAACATTCAAAACCTACCTGGACGCGGTCCTGTGCCCCCTGCTCTAGGTGTGCCTGCTCACACAGGGGGGTTGGACAAAATGATCTCTCAAGGTCCCTTCCAAACCCTGCTATTCTGTGATTCTGTGACTCTGTGTGACCTCCAAAAGCCACTGAGCTACATGAACTCACTTGCCTGTGCCCCTGGAGTCTGCATGGATAAAGGATTTTAGCCTTTTCACACCAGCTCTGCACCTACAGAAACTTTTCCTGGAGTCTGCTCTACACTGGGAGCTACAAATAAACTTGACAGTTTTTCGTTGACTTTTAAATGCTTTCCTTCCTCTCTAAGTGATGCTGGTAAGGATGCATGTGTCAGGTCTTAGGACTTTGCTGCCTTCCTGTGTCTCCAGTAGATGGCAACTCCAGTTTCAGCTCAGGCATGTTTTCCTGTGGGCAAGCAAGAGTTAATGCTACAATATCACCTTCCCTGGGGTGCACTGTGTCATTATCCCAATGCTCTGTGCTGTATGCTAGGGTGGGTGCTCTATGGTCGATGAGTAGCTTCCATGCTACTCTCAGTGCCGCTTCATTTATTTGCTATCAGAAAGACAGAGAAACAAATTGTGTCAGTGCCTACCTATTCTTTAGAGTGCATCCCAGAGAGGGAAATCAATGACTCAGCCTCTTCTTGAAGCATCTATGTTAAAACACGGAGAGTGAAGTCTGATATTTTGCGAGTGTTTGTGTGTGTGTGCGGTTCAGCATTGCCATTCATCTTCACTCTCCAAATCAACAATTATCTGGAGTCCCCCAGGAGGGAAGTGTGCTCCTCTCATAAGCTTGGAGTAATGACTCAGAAGCAGTGGTGTGTAACAGGATCCCCAGTGCTAGGCTTTGCCTGATAACCACATACACTAACAAAATAACCCCGACTTGGTTCTAGTCCTTAACATTCCCTTATTACTATTCTATGGGGCCAATGTTGGGAAGAGAAACACCACTTGCCTGCAAAGTAATATCCAAATGCAAGCCATGCTTAGCATCTTGCATGGGCCCTCATAAATTTGAGAGAGTTCTCTGTGTCTCTTCCATCACATTGACCTGACAGGATGACCACTCCATGCTACTGCACTGGCTGTGTCCCCTCAATAGCCCCATAGGAAAAATTCTACACTGACATATTTCCATCCTAATTTATTGGTAACTTTTTTTTACCCTTTCTCACTGCCTAACTCAGACCACTTTTTGAAGCAAAGACCAACAAACCTGGGGTTTTTTCTCCAAACACCAGATCTCTTTTTCTCAGAGGGCAAAGAAAAAGTCAAAGGAAGTCAGCACAAGAGGTCCATGGAGAACCTTACAATAAAAATTTCTTGGCTTTGGGATGAGATGGTGCAGTGCACTTAAAGGCATAGATCAAAAGAAGATGCTGAAATCCATACCTAAAAATGAATCAGCTATTAAACTATGGGTTACATCTAACCTGGGCACTCCCTTTCAGTACCTTCATGCTCTGTGTATATGTGCTGACTCCTGTTTGTGCTTACATGAATGGGGAGACCAGGAGCTTGCGTACTTGCTCTATGTTGTTATTGATATTATTGATAATGAATGCTTGCCTCCTTACAGAAGTTATAGATATTCGTGCCAATTTTTAGTTATATATTAAAAGATGTGTGTCTCTCACCCAGAGGACCTTGACATCAGTTAAAATCGCAGCCTACACATACAAGAACAGCTCCAGATCATGAAAGCCACAGCACTCATCTTGTGGTCTAATACACTGTGGATCCTTGTGCCTATGCGCATATATACATTTGTTTCAGTCAGACCCTGCCTGAGTATGATAACAGCAGCAGAAGCCCAGACAAAGACAAGGGTTAAGAAGCAGGCAGAAGCAGAAAAAAGGTTGTGGAGAAGGTGGAGGAAAAGAGGGGGGGNGAGGGGGGGAAATGGGAAATTATTAACATTTACCTTCTCTCATTTACAATTCACAAGTCTCCCTGCCAAGAAACAGTCACCCCCATTTTGCCTGCCAGCAGAGTCAGCATCAAAAGGGGAAACACTTGTTCAGGGTTGGTCCGGAGGCAGGAGGGAGAGCTGCCAGACACACCATCACCTCTTGGGTCCCAGCAGCCATGTGCTCCAGCAGCCCAGCCACCACAATGGGGAAGCTCTTAGCTTCTGCCACCCTCAGCTGAGATGTGCTCCCCAGGGGGCATGGCTCTGTGAGAGACCCCAGCTCCAGTACCAAAAGCCCACACTGTGGAAGCCAGGACCATGGTATGGAGCAGAAGAAAGGTATCGTGTAGTGGTGCTGGGAGGAAAGGGGGACCTACACTCATGGAAACAGGGCAAGTGGCCAAAGTCCAACTTTCCTGACTATGTGTGATAATACCAGGGATGCTGGAGGATACTTTCTGAGTATGGCAGGTGACGGGAAGCAAGAGAAGACAGCCTTGTCTTGCCCTGTGCTGCTTTGGCTACAGATCTCTGTACCATGAAGGTTAATTTTCCATAACTCATGGAGCAGCAGGGAATTTCCACAAGACAGACAGAAAGCTTGTGTTGAGCTAATATTTTAAAAGGGTAAAGGAGACGACCCAGGTAATTATAGGCCTGTCAGGCTGACATCGATCCAGGTAAAATAATGGAGCAGCTAATAGGGGGAATATAATTCATGCCCATCAGCAGGGGTTTATGGAAAACAGACCCTGTCAAATGAACTTCATATCTTTCTTTGCCTTGATTACAAGTTTAGTTGATGAAGTCAATGGTGTTGATGAAAAAAACACTAAGATTTTCCGAAGCATTCAACTTGGTACCACACACAAAGCCAACAGAATATGTAGTAAATGGATTAAAGTGACTGATGACTCTGAAAATACGATTTAACACAGAAAGCTGTCATCCTGCAGTTGCCTTATGAGTAGTGTCTCACAAGGTTAGGTGGGTGGCATGATGGTATTTTACATTCATACCTGTGATCTACTAAAATCTGTTACTAAAATCTGTCATACTAAGATGGGAAAGGTAGAAAATTGTAACGAGAGCTCAGTGATACAAACAACTTTGTGTGCTCACACCTCTTGAGGTCCCTTCCAACCCCTACCATTCTGTGATTCTGTGATTCTTGGTGAACTTAGCAGAACCAAGTATGACAGAACTAGATGTGTTTCAGTTCAGTCATATGTGAAGTAAACATATCTAGGAACAGAAAATATAGGTGGTACCTACAGGAATGTCTTCAAAAATTAGTTATGGACCCCAGTTAGTCAAGCACAAATAACCAGTGTGATACTGTCACCAAAACATCTGATAAAACACCTGATCAGGGCCACCTCTGCAGGCAGTAAGAAGATAATTTTACATTTTCTTTGACACTGGTGCAACCACACCCAGAACCCAGACTGCTCAGCTCAAGAAACAGTTTAATGAGTTGCAGATGCTCCAGAGAAGATCTGGGACAACAGTCCTGGGATTTGGAAACCTGCCTTCCAAGGCACGACTCCAAGAGCCAAACTGCTCAGTTTACCAGGGTGATGGCTGCGGGGGTGATCTGACCACCATCTTTTGGCATCCAACAGAGAGGAAGACATCAATAGCAACAGTACCATTGACTTCAGTGGAGTAGCTACTTGCTGAGTGATACCTGCCTCTGAAGCTGGACCTTGATGCATAACTCTGCTCCCAGTATTTATGTCATGTGTCTGTTGGAAAGGAACATTTACTTGTCCACTGTGTTGGGACATTGCAACAACAACTAAGATAACAGTTGGAAAGCACTGCCTTGGTGCCAACTCACTATATAGTTATGTATTTTATTATTGTGTCTCCTCAGCACTGAGCAGACTGCAGTTTCCCTTTTGCCCCAAATGGCTTATTTTGCCTCAGAGGCACCATGAAGGGCTCAAGATAGCTGGAGATGCTCTCACAAAACCTTCCTGCTGGGAATACTAATGTGTACTATGCACTGCCTAAGTGCATACCCTTTACTGTGATTTAAGCCATGATACCAACTTGAGCTAGTACAGATGGCTGTACATTATTAATTTATTGCTAATAGTAAAAAATGGCTCCATAGTGTGGACTTGTAATCTTATAAATAAAGTCCCTGGCATCTGCATGGATGGTAGGTAGCATATGGAAATGTTCTGGAGAGAGGTGAGCTCCCAGCCCCTGTGGAATGCAAGCTGCCACCATGCATCTTATCTGAGGAACTATTTATTTTGTAGTTCAATTAGCAAAAAGCTCATCAGATCCTCTGGGAAAAAAAAAAATAAAAATAAGGCTGACCTCTAAGCCCACTCTGGGGACTAGATTTTCTTATTTGCTTAACATTTCCCAGGTCCAGAAATAGAAAGGGTGGGTGACTAATAGACTTAAGATCTCCTAGGTGAGAAGATGCTAGTGACGGAAGAATATGTATTAGCTGGCATCAGCACAGCCAGAAAAAGGAGAAATCCACTTAGAGCTGCTTCTTCTGTAAGATAAGCTCCAGGTTCACAGAGTGAGATGCCTCCTCCCTGCTGCAGCAGTGAATTAAGTTTGTCATTTGTTATTGTGTCTTGCCAGCGTGCAAAATAGCAGCCCTGGGCTGTAATCTCCACTCATCTGAGTCTGCACAGTAATTGCTGGCAGCCATGGAAACCAAACTTCCCACAGTCATTTATAAACTTGACCCTCCTTGCTTCCTTATTGCTGTATTCAGCCGAGCCCTTGATGGGGGTAAGTGAAGAGAGAGGAAATTGTAAACTGCATTTGCAAACTAACGTTTGGCGGCAGAGCACAGAGAACTGGCCAAAAGCCCATTGAGCGAGTAGCAGCCTTTCCAACGGCAACTCTAGGCTTTGCAGCAGGCTCCCAGTGAAGAAGATGGAGCAGTGCCATCAGCTGCAATAAGCTCCAGTTAATGACTAACAGGTCTTTATCTGCTTTGCATGGGATGTGAGGATGGCCTCCTCACCTCCAAATCCCACCACCGGCCTCCTGGGGACCCTTGGCCATGCCACCTGGCTTGCTTTCTGCCTGAGATCCCCCAGTTATAAACTGAGGATAGCCTATTTCCCAGCATCATGGTGAAATGAAATTATGACGGCCTCTGAGTAGCTCAAAGATTTGGGCCATAGAAGGCCAAAGAACTCATGTTGTTGTTTTCCTCAAGGGCACAATAAAAATACTAAAAATACTTCTAGCCCACCTGAGGCTGGAGGACCATGCCTAGTTGACATCACTTGGAGAACTCAGTCCCTCTGCTGAGTCCTAAAAAGAGACCCGGGGAAAGCAGTGTCCGAGGGAACTCTCCCACCATTCCTCCCCTGCCTGCCAGGCACCTCCTGGGGCTGTTTCTAGCAGTGAGACTGGGTCTTTTCATTCCCATCAGGTCACAGTCCACTACAAGAAGTGCAGAAGCGATGCAGGCAGTGGAACCAGCACAGGTAACCTCCAAGTTTGCTCACTACCAGCTCAGGAAGATCTGCATCCAAAACCTTTACACAGGGCACCCCAAATTCAGTGCTCCTCCAAGCCTTCATTGCTCTGCTGTGGACACTTGGCCACTATTGTGGCTTCTACTGAGACTGCCAACCTGATCCACATCAATCACCAAATACTCACCACATGCACAACCTTTAGATGGCTGAAGCCAGGTGAGACCCATGGCATGACTGTTAATTCCACAACTTCATCGCCATCCAAAAACCTGATCGCTTTATAACCACTATGAAATACCAACTGCACCAACAAAAAGCAAAGAATTAGTTCTGTGGAGTTTTGAAAGTTGCTAGATTTTGTCTAGTTTAATTATTCAAGCATCCTAACCTCTCACACTCAGGAACAACAATGACTGAAGACTGACAGGAGTTTCACCACTATTGAAAAACACAACACCATTGACCATTGGGACCATCAGATTACACCACCTGACAAATAGCTGATCTAATACAACTCATTCCTACAATCCACTTGTAAGGGTTTCTTTTTTTTCCCCAGTATTTTTTCTATAATAATATTATTGGACCTAAAGCCCAGTCCAAAAGGATGACTATTTCTTCTTAACATGCTGCACTAGGTTATTATATCCTGTCAAGACGCGTTAAACCAGGCTGAGTTATGTTAAAAAGTGACACATCTGTAACAGGTCAGGCATTCAAAGCTGGTCCTTTCTGGCAAGGTGAATTAAGGAGTATACCACCTCATTCAATTTTTTTTCCTTTGGGAAGATGGAAGCTAATTAAGATATGCTAAGCTTGGTCAATTTTTCTCAAAGACAGACCTCCATAATTATGTGGACCTTATTTAAAAGGAAAATAATATGCTTTGGTATCATTTACCCAATAGCTGTGTGCTAGCCGTAAAGTTTGGTTCTAGTGCTTAAATTCTCTCGTGTTCAGATTTGTTTTGAGCCAAGATTTTCAGCTTGAGCCTAATGCAAAGTGTTACACCTCTGGGAATGATTTAGTCTCTTTCTTCATCTTTAAGTACTGCCTGATGCAACACGCTACTCCTGCTCATAGGAAAGAACAGTAGCTGCACAGCATTCCCTTTTCTTTCCCCAAACCCATGTAGCCATTTCATCTATCTCTCCCCACAACCTCCTTATTTAGATTTCCCATCTCCATCCATGGGCTTTTGCACCTCTATGCTGTACATCACAGACTGGAAAATTAAAAATGTGAAAAATATTGGTGCCCAAG
>VZTV01097993.1:3660-19393 GCA_013400875.1 Anhinga rufa | reverse complement strand
TCCCTTTCCCACATCCCCCTCCCCGTATCTCCCCTTCCCCACCTCACCCCACCTCTGTCCCCCCTTCTCTGGGGAGCAAGGAGGACAAGCAGAGGTCCCCAGCCCAGCAGCACCCAGCGCACACCAAGGCACATCCCCTCCCAGCCCCACCACCACCTGGGGTGGGGGGTCCATGCTCACCTCAGCGGGCTGCCCAGCTCCCACCACGATGAGCTTGCCATCCTCCAACCCCACCAAGATGTGGCTCTTCTCCTTGGTGACGGACACGCTGTGGACGGGCACCCGCATGGGCACGGGGGACACGGCCGCCCTGAGGCTGCGAGAAGACATGGGATGGGACCCCTGGAGCCCCCCTGGCGCCCCAAGGGGGTGCTTGGGGTGGGACAAGGCGGGTGGTCGCCCTCACCTCTGGAGGTCACGGATCTCCAGCCCACACTGCATGGTCCCCAGCACCACGAACTCCTCCGTCAGGCACATGGCCGACACCTCCTCGTCCAGCGGGACGGAGGAGAGGTGTTTCCCGTTCACCGAGTAGAGGTGCAGCGCAAACCTGTCCTGAAAGACAGAGCAAAGACGGGGGGAACACACACGCTGACGGTGACGAGGGGGAGGACACAGGGACACCTGGCCATACCTTCAAGCAGGCTCGTTGACCCACGGAGGTCTGGGCGACCACCTGCCCCTCCGGCCCCACGGCCAGGTGGGAGAGGATGGCGGGCGGTGAGCTCTCGCCGGGCGGCCGCAGGGACCGGATGAAGAGACCCCGGCGGATGGTGTGGATGATGATGGTGCCATCCTACGGGAGGAAGGGGACACGGGGTGATGACGGTGGTGCTGCCCACCCCGCCGCCCACCCCGCCACCCCAGCTCACCTTGGAGCCCGACACTGCCATGTCCAGCTCGGTGCTGACGGCCACGCACGTCACCTCGGCGTCGTGGCCGTACAGGACCTGCACGGGTTTGGGAGCCAAGCCGCTGGAAAACCCACCCTGGCGTTGGGGACACGGGGGACCTCAGTGACCTGGTGGCAGTGCCCACTGCAAGCCGCCCCATCCGGAGCGCGGGGGTAAGGGTGTCAACCCCCCTACCTGCTGTAGGACCTGCCACACCATGCAGGTGGTGTCCCGGGACCCAGAAATGAGGTAGATGCCGCAGAGGTCAAGCGCCAGGCAGGTGACAACGTCTGCGACACCCAGAGGGACACCATGAGCCGCTCACTGGTCCCATCCCACCGCGCTTGGTACCCCAACCCCGTGCGATGGCAGCAAGACATGTTTTGGGGTGTGGAGATGATGCTACCCCTAACCCCAGCCCAGCTCTGCAATGGAGCCTGGAGTGTCCCCAGAAGATGGGCGACGCTGGGAGATGTCCCCTGCCCGCTCCCATGTCCCCTGCCTCCCCTCTACAGACGCATCGGGGCATCATCAGACCTTCATCATCGGAGGAGGACGTACCAATGTGCCGCGTGATGTGCCCAACGACCTTCCCTTTGGCCAGCGAGGTGACACGGAGGCTGTTGTCCCAGTGTCCCCCGCTGAAGAGCAGCTTGCCGTCCGGCGACACGGCCAACGTGCGGGAGCACAGGTCCACGCCGGGGGCGAAGGGGCCCTGCAGGAAGCGCTGGGTCCTGGTGGGGAGGGACATGGGATGGTGGCAGAGCCATGGGTGGGCGGGTGGCACCTTCGGGGACCATCCCCGGGGACCATGCGGCAACGCACTTTGCATTGGAGACAGTGGGGTCTTTGGTGAAGCTGAAGTAGTTGGAGATGTTCTTGTCGTAGGGCAACCAGTTGTGGGTCCCCAACAAGCCGTTGGCGCTCACGGTGACCTGGGCAGAGATGGAGGTGACGCAGTTCCTGCCACTGGAGCCCTCCTGGGGTTCAGCCCCGGTCCCCCTGGGTCAGCAGCACGCACCCGTGCCTCAGTTTCCCCACACTCACCAGGATGTCAGGCGATCCCTGAGTGATGAAGGAGTGCGCCTGGTTCTTGGGGACCACAGCTTGCACCAGGGCCACCCCATCGCTGATGCCCTGTGGGGAGACAGCAACCGCTGGGCACCCTCCTGGCCACCACCACGCCCCCAAGTCCCGGCCAGGGACCCCCCCCGGGGTGTCCTCACCTCCACGAAGAAGGACTTGAGCTGGTCCAGGTTCTCGAAGACGTTGGGTGAGCGGGTGTCGAGGCGGGCCAGCCTCCGGGCAGCGCTCTCTGCCGACAGTCGGGCAGGATGGGGCTCCTGGGGTGGGGGGTGGGCAAGGGAACCCCTGAGAAGGGGGGTGGCCCCCCGAAAGGGGCTATTTTTTGGGGAGGGGAAGGGTATGAGCTACCTTGAGCAGCTGGCAGGGCGTCTGCCCAAAGTTGCTGATGATGCCCTCCAGAGCCTTCCTCTGCGTCTCGTCAGCAATGGCATCCAGGTCCACGGCCCCTGGGGATGAGGATGGTCATGGAAGGCCACCTGGCAGGTGCCCCCCCACCTTCCCGCCCCACGGCTCACCCTCGTAGGTGCAGTAGTAGAAGACGTTGAGGGCCTCCACGGCAGCTGGGCCTCGTTGCTTGTACCCAAAAATGAGGTCGATCCACTCGTGGAGGTGGGCTGAGACATACTCCGACTCCTGTCCAAGGATGGGGCATCAGGGTGGGCCGGGAACACGTAAGAACCCCCCCACCAGGGGTGGGAGTGGAGGAGGGATTGGGGTGGGCTCCACCATCTCACCAAGGCTTTGCGGTGCTGGTAGATGAAGTCTTCGCGGGAGCGCGCCCACCGGGGCAGCACCACGTCGCCCACCTTTTCGTTGGAGAGCTGCAGGCAGCCCAGGTCGAAGCCTGCAGGCAGGGCAGGCAGGGGGTGAGGGACACCGACCCCCGCCATGGTCCCGTGGGTGCTGTCCCCATGATGGGTGCCGTCCCCATGATGGGTGCCCCTTACCATTCTGGTTCTCCAGGAACTCGGGGAAGTAGAAGAACTCGGGGATGAGCTCCTTGACGTCCACGGGGTTCTCCATGCGGGCTTGCCACGCCGCCGGCACCGAATGGAACTGCCGGTCCGAGCAGTCAAACCTGGTGGCACAGGACACCTGGTTGGAGCCCGCTCGTCCCCTGCTACGTCCCCTCCCCAGGGTCCCCCCGCCGGGTGCCCACCTGCCGCTCTGCAGCTGGATGTGGAGGGTGGTGAAGGGCTCGGTGCGGATCAGGTAGTGCATGACGCCCGCCGCGTTGGAGTAGTGCGTGCCGTAGTGGAACTTGTCCACGGTGCCCGTGGGGTCCTCGAAGCTCTCGTACCTGGGGATGAGGTGGGGGGGTCCACCTGGAGCCGGCCAGGTGGTCCCCATGTCCCGTCCCTCCTTTTTTGGGAAACACTCACTTCTCCTTCACATCCCGGGCGTGCCGCTCGTTGGCCACCCCAATGGGCTTGGACAGGTCCCGAAACACGGCTGGGTCGGTGAGGTCGAGGGTCTCTGAGACGTAATCCCGCAGGATCCAGGGGAACTGGGTGGGGTGGGAGGTGGGTGAGGCTGGGCGAGGGCCCGGGCTTGCTGGGGGGACGGGGACACACACAGGGGCTCACCACAGGGTACTGGGAGAGGTCGTTGTAGGTGCGCCCCGCAATCGTGTTCAGCTGCATGAGGTACTCAAAGTTGGAGATCTCCCGCAGGACCCATTTCTGGAGTGAAGGGAGGGTGGTTGAGATGGGCTGGGGGAGCAGACACCCCCACCACATGGCCACCCCCGTCCCACAGCCATCCCTGGTCCCACGGCAATCCCCGTCCCACGGCAATCCCCGTCCCACAGCCATCCCTTGTCCATGGCCATCCCTGGTCCTGTGGCCATCCCTTGTCCATGGCCATCCCTGGTCCCACGGCCATCCCCGTCCCATGGCCATCCCTGGCCCCACAGACATCCTTGTTCCTGCAGCCGTCCCTGATGCCACAGCCATCTCCAACCCACAGCCATCCCTTGTCCATGGCCATCCCTGGTCCCATGGCCATCTCCAACCCACAGCCATCCCTTGTCCATGGCCATCCCTGGTCCCATGGCCATCCCTGGCCCCACAGACATCCTTGTTCCTGCAGCCGTCCCTGGTGCCATGGCCATCTCCAACCCACAGCCATCCCTGGTCCCGTGGCCATCCCAGGTCCCATGGCCATCTCCAACCCACAGCCATCCCTTGTCCATGGCCATCTCCAACCACAGCCATCCCTGGTCCCATGGCCATCCTCGTCCCATGCTGGCACCCTTCCCTTTGCCAGCCGGGAAGGAGAGCGGCAAGGTGGGGCTGGTACCTGGGTGAGCCCTGAGGCTTTCAGCAGCTCCTGGGGCGACCGGCTGCCAAAGTAGATCTGGCTGGGAGGCCGCAGGCCAAGGATGCAGGAGTACACCTTGTTTCTCACCTGGGGGGACATGGGTAGGACGTGGAGTGGCTGAAGCCTGGGCAGTGCCGTGGCCCTGGGAGGGGTTTGACGGGGGGAAAGGGTGCCACCACCTTTTTCTTGAAATTGAGGAAGTAGTTGGCCTGGTCGATGAAGAAGAGCTCGAGCGCGGAGCGGCGCAGGTTGTAGCGGCGCAGGTGGACCTCGCGCAGGTGGGACAAGGGGCGCTTGAAGTCGTATCCGATCCCTGCCAAGACGGGGGTGTACAGAGCCCCACGGGCACCACTGTCCACCCGGACCCCAATTCCTGAGGCAGGGATGGAGGCCAGCATCGCCCCGGGGCTGGGAAGAGCCCACCCCCAAAATGGCCAGCACCCGGCGTGATGGGCTTCTGGAGGAGATGGGATGGGTGGGGGGTTCCTCACCCCACCTTGCTGCAGGGACCCCCCACAAGAAGCATGGTGCCGTTACCTCCTTCCGTCTCCTCCTTCTCGCTGCTGCCGTCGTAGAAGTAGACGTGCTGGGTCGTCACCTCCAGGCGGCCGGGGACGACGGCCACCGTCGTGATGAGCTCGCAGTCCTCCGAGACCACCAGCTTCTCCCGCTGGTTCTGCTCCTTGGGCTCAGTCCTGGGTGACAGCAGGGGGTGAGGAGACCCCGGTGACACCCCCAGCCTGGGTGAGCCAGCGCCACGGCAGGGGATGGGGACACTCACTGGTTGTCCAGGACGGGGAGGTCTTCCTCAGCCAGTTGGTCATCCTCCAGCTCGCTCACCTTGGCCTCCTTGGCCATGGCAAGCGAGAGGGACTCGGTGGGGTTGTGGAGGTGGTCAGCTCCTGAAAAGAGGAGGGGGTCAGCAGACACCTCCAGCCACCCACGGCTGGGGGACGAGTCCTGCGAGGGTTCCCCATCCCACCTCCAACCCCAACGGGGTCCATGACAGCTCCCAGCTCAACCCCACCATGTGCATCCAACCGGTGGCACCCTGCCTTGCCCGCAGCATGGGGGGACCCCTGGGTGCCCCATTCCCATCAGCCTCACCCAGGTTGTCCCGTAGGGCACTGGCCTCCAAGTGCTGGTCAAAATTCAGGTTGGGCACCAGCTTCAGCCTCATCCGGGAGTAGGTCTCGGCGCTTGACAGCTTCCAGCGAACCTCTGGTGGGTTCCTGGGGGGCAGGTGGGTGTTAGACACCTTGGGGACTCCCAACCGCGTCACCCCTCCCTGGGGACCGAGGCGGGGGCTCACCGGTCAGCCCAGGCGGAGCGGGGTGAGGTGAGGAGACGGCACAGGGACCGCCACTGCTTCAGCACGGTGCCATGGTGGTTGTTGGCCTGCTTGAGCACGTTGGCATGCCGGGCGTTTTCCGCCTTGGCGCGCTTTGCTGCCGGCTCCAGCACCAGTTCCTGCCAAGGGGAGTAGGAGAGTGAAGTGACAGCAGGGCTGGGGCTTGGGGACATCCCTGAGGCGAGGAGCACATCCATAGGACGATGTTCCCAGGGCACGGAGAACGCCCCCAGGATGAGGTACTTGAGGTGAGGAGCACATCCCCGGGATGATGTTCCTGGGATGAGGAGCACACCCCTAGAACAACGTCCCCAGGATGAGGAGCACTTCCTGAGGGCAACGTCCCCGGGGAAAGGAGCATGTCCCCAGGATGACATCCCTGGGATGAAGAGCACATCCCCAGGACTAATGCCCCCTGGGTGAGGAGCATGTCCCCAGGATGACATCCCCATAGCAAGGAGCATGTCCCCAGGAGGATGTCCCTGGGTGACGTCCCTGGGAGCATGTACCCAGGGAGAGGAGCACATCCCCAGGATTAATGTCCCCAGGGTGAGGAGCATGTCCCCGGGGTGAGGAGCACGTCCCTAGGATGACATCCCCAGAGCAAGGAGCACGTCCCCAGGAGGATGTCCCTGGGGTGAGGAGCATGTACCCAGGGAGAGGAGCACATCCCCAGGATTAATGTCCCCAGGGTGAGGAGCATGTCTCCATAACTATGTCCCCAGGATGAGGAGCACAGCCTGGGGATGAGGACCCCAGAGTGAGGAGGGTCTCCCCAGCATGAGGAACACAGCCCCAGGGTTAATGTCCCCAGGGTGAGGAGCACGTTCCTGGGGTGAGGAACATGTCCTTGGGATGACATCCTTGGGGTGAGCAGCACATCCCCATGACCCCTGGATGATGCCCCTGGGGTGAGGAGCACGTACCCAGGATGAGGAGCACATCCTGAGGACCATGTCCCAAGGGTGAGGAGGATGTCCCCAGGATGACATACTTGGGTTGAGGAGCACGTCCCCAGGATTAATATCCCCAGGGAGAGGAGCACGTCCCTAGGATGGCGAGGAGCAGGCAGTACCTGGAATGTCTTGCGGCTGGCCGCCTTCTCCCGCTCCCGCCGCTGGGAGCTGCTCATCATGGCATCGTAACAGGCGTTCCAGAAATTGGACATGTGGTCGTGGCTCTTGGCAAAGGTGTCCATCTCAAACTGGGCCATGGTGGGCTGCACCTACCGAGAGAACCGGGATGAGAGGGGAGGTGTTTGCAGGGCTTGGCACCCACCAACCATCATCCACCCTGCCCTGGAGGTCACCCCTTGCAGGCTGTCCCAACCCGGTGATGACATGGGGACCCCACTGCAGCACGGACCCATCTCTAAGCCTGGGAAGATGTTCCCCCAACAGCGATGCCACCCCATGCCCCACGGCACCCACGTGCTTCTCGATGAAGCCCCTCCACTCCGGGGTGGTGCAGAAGAGCTGGAAGTCCTCGTAGAAAGTGAGGCTGCCGTTGGTGGGAGGCAGCGAGGGCAGGAAGACCTGCAGCTGCAGGGTCTCGTAGCACTGGTCCATCAGCGTCCGGACGATGGGCACCAACCAGGAGAAGGTCTCCGACTTGGTGTCCACCGAGCGTCGCAGCGGGGTCTCCAGCTTGCCCAGCAGGTAGCAAGCCTCGTCCTTTTTGGGGGCCGAGGCGGTCTGCAGCAGGCTGTGCAGCTTCACGTACGCCAGCGAGTGCAGCTGGGGTGGAAACGGGACATCACATGGGGCCACCTGCCCTGCCCCAAGGGCTGGGGTCTCACCCCGAGCTCCAGGAAGGGTTGACCCACCTGGGGGTCCTGCAGCATGATGTAGCCCACGAGGATGCGTAGACCCGTCTGGGCCATCTCCTTGAGGTCGGAGGTGCCGTTGGCCAGGTGGTACCAGACGCCCAGCTTGTCCAGCAGACTGCTCACCCCCTCGTAGATCTGGGGTGGGGGGCACAGTGAGCCCCCTGCCCAGCCACGCGCCCCCCGCCTCTCCAGCCGGCCGGGTGCAAAGCCGCTGGGGTCTGTCCCCATCACCCAGCCACCCTCGGCTTTGCTTGATGTGGGTTTGGGTTATGGGTAGGAGGTAGGACTAGGGCTGAGGGGCTGGGGGTTAGGGTGTGGGTCTTTGGGAAGGGTGTAGGGTTAGGGTTAAGGGTTAGGACTGGGGTTAGGGTGTAGGGTTGGGTTAGGGCTGAAGTTTATGGCAAGGATGTAGGGCTAAGGTTCAGGATTAGGATTTAGAAGGTACAGTTTGATTTATAAATTATGAGTTAAGGTTAGGATTTAGGCTAAAGGATTAGGGTTTTGGTTTACAGTAAGGTTGTAGGGTTAAGGTTAAGGGATAGGACTGGGGTTAGGGTATAGGATTGGGGTTAGGGCTGAAGTTTATGGCAAGGATGAAGGGCTAAGGTTCAGGATTAGGGTTTAGGAGGTATGGTTATGAGATGGGGTTATAGTTTAGGGTTAGAGCTTAGGGTATAGGGCTAGGGTTTGGGTTTACAGTAAGGGTGCAGGGTTAAAGTCTAGGATTAGGTGTTAGGATCAGGGTTAGGCTTTACAGCAAGAGTGTAGGGTTAGATTTACAGCAAAGGTTAGAGTTAGATTTACAGGTTATTAGTTAGGGTTTAAGGTTAGGGTATAGGGTTCGGTTTATGGTAAGGGTGTAGGGTTAGGGTTAAGGGTTAGGATTGGGGTTAGGACTCGGGTATAGAACTGGGGTTAGGGGTTGAGGTTTACGCCAAGGATGTAGGGTTAAGGTTTAGGATTAGGATTTAGGCGGTATGGTTACATTTACAGTTCAGAGTTAAGGGTTTAGGGTATAGGGCTAGGGTGTTGGGTTTATGGTAAGGGTGCAGGGTTCAGGTTAAAGTTTAGGATTAGGGTTAGGGTTTATGGCAAGGGTTAAGGTTAGATTTACAGGTTATGAGTTAGGGGTAGGTTTTAGGGTCAGATGTAGCATGTAGGGTTAGAGTATAGGACTGCATTTATGGTGACTGCGTAGGGCTAGGGTTAAGGGTTAGGATTAGGGGATTGGATTAGGATAGCATATAGGATTGGGCTTCACAGCAAGGCTGCAGGGCTAGGATTAAGGCTTAGGGTTAGAGCTGGGGTTTATGGCAAGGGCTGAGGTTTAGGGTCGGATTTAGAGGTTATGGGTTAGGGTTATGGTTTAGGATTAAGGTACAGGTTATTTTCTAAGGTTAGGTCCAAGGGCTGCAGGTAGGGGCAGGGTTTAGGGTCAGGGCTAACATCAGGGTTAGCGTTAGGGTTCAGAGCTCAGGTTTGGGACCAGGACCCCCCGCTCTTGCCCATCCACCTTCTCGCTCCACAGGGCCTGGTTGTTGTGTCCCTCAGAGAACAAGAAGTCCTGGAGCAGCCGCAGCAGCTTGAGGGCGTTGTGGGTGAGACCGGGCAGGGCGGCCGGCCCCGACTCCTTCAGGTCCGTCAGCGCCGACTCCAGCATCATCTCCAGCAGGCTGCGGGAGAGCAGGTGGCTCCGTAGGGTGGTCCTCCCTTGGAGTCCACCCTCTGGACCTCGCTCCGGACCTGGGCAGGACTCACCTGCGCTTGATCTCATCGGGGGGCCGCACCAGCTCGCACGCCGACCCCAGCTTGGTGAGCACGGAGAAGACCTGCCCGCGTTCCCTCCATGCGGCGTCGTCCCAACCCTCTACTCCACGCCAGGTCACCGAGAAGACGATGTTGGTCAGGAGGTTGCACAGCTCCTCTTCAGGTGTTTGCTGCCAACGGGGAGGAAGGGTGAGAGGTTCGGTGTCCAGCGTAGCCCAGGGTGGTGGGCATGATGGTTTGGGGCTCACCTGGGGGTTGCTGGTGTTGGAAACGTTGTCACTGGGCAGCGTGTCCTGGTAGCTGCTCTCATCCAGGACGTTTGAGAGGCTGGAGCTCTTGCGTGCTCGCATCCCCGGGAAGGGCTTGAAGCTCTCCAGGGGAGAGGGGGTGTCGGGGCCGCTGGCGGGGGTCTGCGTGCCGCTCTCGGCCGTGGCGATGGAGCTGGTGCTGGCCAGCTCGAGCCCCAGGTCGAAGGGTGAGGTGGAGAAGGGTGAGAGTGGGTGGTAGACGCCATCGAAGGGAGGACCATCGCCGGGGTTGGAGGATGAGCAGCTGGCCCGGTCGGAGGAGTCAAAAGACTTGAAGTTGTAGGAATGGAAGGACTTGGTGCGGCCGCTTGGGGAGATGGAGTGCTCGGAGAAGCCCTCGGAGAGCTCCTGGTCTGAGGCCTCACAGCCCAGCGGCAGGAAGACATCCAGCTCCTGCAGCTCGGCTGGCGGCGGGCTCAGCCCCTCTTTGCTGGAGGTGTCCGAGAGGCGGAGGAGCTCCAGGCAGCCCCCGTTGCCTGTGATGCTCAGGCTGTGCTGGCGGGACTCATAGGACTCTTTGACGTAGAGCTTGGTGAGCGTGTCCTGCCAGCCAGCCAACCTCGCCAGCTGCTTCACCATGTCCTGCTGCGCGTAGATCAAGTGGAAGAGCTGCAAAAGAAAGCCAAGGGGAGACCCGATGATGTTGCCCCAGCTCCTGGTAGCCTGTTGGGGGGTTGGCCCCTCTGAGGGGCAGGACGCTTGAGCACCCCAGATCCTCCAAAACCACCATGGAGTGCTGGGGTTGCACCACCTCCATGCTGGCACGTCCACGTGCCGGCAGCCCTGTGCATGGGGTGTTACCACCATCCCCGTGGCCCCTGCGTTCGGGCACGGCCGGGTGCTCACGGGTGGCTCTGGGGAGCTCAGCCCCAGGGCGACCTCTTGGTCCAGGCCCTCGTGCCCATGGCCCCGCTCACCTTGCGGCAGATATCGAGCCGGATGGTCAGCTTGGCCCGGTGGGACAGGTAAACCACGGCCACCAGGTCCTTGTAGTTGGGAGGGTCTATGCACAAGGAGAGACAATATGGTGGTGGGATACCTCCTTCTGTCCCCAAAAGCCACCAAAGACCCCCAGCGCCAAGACCAAGCTACCAGTGATGACCCCATGGCACGTGTTCGGTATGGGTGGCCGGGGCCAGCCTGGTTTCAGCCGGGCACATGGTACCTGCCCCGAGGACCTGCTCCGAGAGACAGCGGAAGAGCAGCATGGAGCCGGGGATGTCAGTGAGGCAGGCAATGAGCCCCTGGTACCCGATGTCCTTCAGCTTCAGGCGGTTCTTGCTGCGCTCAGGGACCTTCTCATACTTCAGCATCTTGTAGAGGATCTGGTGAGACAGAAAGAGATGGCCACCCTGCTGTGGCAAAGCCCCTGGCCGCTGGGGATGGCAAGAGGTTGGCGCTGGGGACCCGCCTTACCTTGAAGACCCTCTCCCGCACTTCATCTGAGAACTTCTTCTGCACCAACAGCGAGAAGAGGACCTCCACATGGCCCGGCTCAAAGAGGAAGGCGAAGAGCTGCTCCTGGGCAGGCGAGCCCTTCAGCAGGCTGTGGATCACCTCCAGCGCCCCACAGACCTGCAGGACATGGGGCCAGTTGTCCGCTGCCCTCCAGGTGCCCCACCGGGACCTCAGCGGCTTCTCCCCTCCTGCTGCCAAGCGCCGGCTCAGCCCATGGCACACTGAGGTGTTTGGGGACCCGGGTGGCTTGGTGCCGTACCTGCTGCTCATCCTGCGCGCCGGCCACGTAGCTCAGCAAGCTCTGCATCTCCTCCCCGGAGAAGCTCCTGCAGAAGAAATCCTTCACCAAGCTGAAGAGGGATGTCTGCACTGTCTTGATGTCGTCGGTGACCGTGGTCTTCTCCCTGGAGGTGCTGATGGACAGACACGCATGGGCATTCCCTCCGGGGATGTGCACAGCCACCCTCCTGCCCCTTGTCACCCATCGTCGGCATGATCCCAAATCCCACCGTGAAGCCTGAGGAGCTCTGGGGCATCTTGATGTAGATATCCCTTCTGGCCAACCCTGCCCACCGGGAAATGTCCACCCCGTGCATTTGGGTCTCTGCAGGTGTGAGCACCCCCAGTACCGTGGGCATGGAGAAACGTGTTGGGTCAGCCAAGAAAAGGGCATCAGCTTGTTACAGAAACCACCACGCTCTTGGTTGCTGCTGGAGAGATGCTGGGGGTGGATTTTGGCCATGAGTGGGCACGGCTCTGGGTGCAGGCTTGGGGATAGGGCTTGGCCATGGGGAGTGGAAGGTCCTGCACCCACCACCATGCTCCCACACCGGAATATTATCCCATGAGGTGCTTGCAGGAGGGATATTGCCCCAGGCAAATGGTGTCTGCCCCAAACCGCAGCCCCAAGGGGTGAAGCCCACCACCACATCAGCGCTGGGGGGGGTCCCAGCTCCAAGTGGCGGCTCACCTGTAGTACGTCCGGATGGAATCGAGGATGTACTGCACCCCGTACTTCTTGCAGATGCGCTGCTTGTGGTCCTTGATGACGTTGGCCAGATACTGGATATGACCTGCAGGGAGGTGTGAGTAGCCGTGGAAGCCAGTTGGGATGGAGAACACCCCCCGGCACCCCCAGTCCCCACCTAAGCGGACGGCGAAGTCGCTGTTGCTCCAGATGCGGAAGTCGAAGAGGAGATGCTGGTAGAGGAGGTGCAGCAGGAGCCCGCTGCCCTCGGAGGCCACCTGCTCCATGAGGATCTGCGAGGCCATCAGCGTGCTCATGTCCAGCAGCGGACCGGAGACCTGCCATGGGCGAGAGGGGAGGCTTGCGGCTCTGGCGTCCCCCTTGGGGAACGGCCCCGAGGGCTGCGGGATGGAGCCTTCGGTAGCCCCCCCCACACCTTCTGCAGCAGCGCCCCGATGATGGCCGGCCCGTGGCACTGCACCAGGCTCTCCTGGTTCACCGGGTGGTTCTGGATGAAGTTCTTCACCAGCAGCAGGAAGGCAGCCACGCTGTTCCTCTCCAGCCTGCTCTCTGCAAGGCACAGGGCAGAGCCCCACTGGTAGCTGTGAGCCCTGTGCCCACCCAAACACCTTCCTACAGGGCTGCCTGCAAAGGGCGTCCTGAACACCCCACCGTTAGCTTTTCTCTGCAAACCTTTCAGCCTGTTCCCATATTTCCCCCAAATTTAAGCTAGTGGAAGCCTCCGTTGTTCTGAGCATCTTGGAAATAGGCAGCTGGGAGAAGGCCCGTTTCACCTCTGCAGGAGAAGGCTCCTGCATGAACCCAGCCCTACTATACGACATCAGAGACTCCACACAAAGGCAAGCCAGAAGTAAGCAGGCTGTAGCCACCCACATCTTCCCAGAACTGCTTGTTTGTGACTAATTAGGTTATAACAACATTAAAAGATGTCAATGGTTTCCCCATAACTCTTGCTGCCCCAGGCAAGCCCTCTCACGCCCACGGTAGACACCAGCCCGCTGCAGGCAGCACCCACGTGGCAGTGGGGTTACCTCCACCCACCCGAGCAGGACGGTTCCCACTCCGTGTCCCCCCGAGGTCCTCACCTGAGGACTTGCCCAGCGGGATGAGCATGCCCTGGGCGTTCCTGGAGGACGTCAGCTCCGGTCCCACCAGGTCGTTGGTCTCCTGCTCATCCTCGGGCTCCTCCTTCTTGGACACCACTTGCTCGAGCAGGGGCAGCAGCACGCCCATCCCGCCCACGCAGTTGACCACGTCCTGCCAGAGGGGAGGTGAGAAACTTTGCTGGGTGCTGCATGGTGATGGCAGCGTTGAGGAGGAGGTTGCCCGTGCACCCGGGGTCCACCCTGCCCGCTCATGGGCTCAGCCCAAGCCGGGGAGAGCCAGGCCTTGTGGCTAGCAAAGATCGGGGTGTGCCCTGACCCGTCCTACAGCACACACCTGAATCAGGTCCCCAAGAAGCACCTGTCCCCTTCACCACCCATGGTGCCCACCCTGGACACCGAGGACCTATGGGGCAGACAGGTCCTTAGGGGACCCATGGGGCATGCAGGTCCTTGGTGCGCCCACGGGTCAGGCAGGTCTTTGGTGCACCCAATACCACATAGCAGAGTCCCTGCAGGGTCCAGAGGAATCACCATGGCCATCCTTGGGGGTCCTGCCCCTTCCCCTTACCCCAGGAGGGGACCAGCTGCCTCCATGCCATGGGGTCAACGGGCCAGGATGGACCACCCAGCGCCCAACGTACCTTGATGTCCCAGTTGACCACCTTGTGCCCCGTCAGCCTCCCATCCAAGCTGTGGCTGGGAGAGAGGTCCAGGCAGATGTTGTTCCTGCAGGCCTAGAAGAGAGCACCATGGGAGCATCTTCATGCTCCTGGAGATGTCTCCTATGGCAGAGGGTCTACCAGTGCTGTCCCCGTCCCCGGGCGGGTGGCTCTCCTCACCTGTGGGGTGTAGTACAGCAAGAGCTTGCTGCCGAGCTCCACCAAGTCACCTTCCAGTGTAAAGGGTGATGTGACGTTTGGCCCTGGGGGAAGAGGATTGGGGTGAGCTGGGGCATGGTGAAGGAGACCCCAGTTGCCACCAGCACCCCCGTAAACATCCCCCACGTCCCACCCTGACGTACCCGCGCAGAAGAGCGCCTTGACCTGGGCTTGCTGCAGAGCCTCGCAGAAGATGGCCACGGAGCCGAGGTGACCCTCCAGGGAGGTAGGGCTGCCCCACTCGGTGTCCTGGCTGCCGGCCGCTGTGGTGGCAACCACCCCCTCCGTGGGGGGCTGAGTGGGGGTCCAAGCGTGGGGGCCCAGGGCGGCAGGGACGGATTGGGAGCGGCCGAGTGCAGGGCGCGGAGGGAAGACGAGCTCTGGCCCGTGGGATGCTGGTGGGTGGCTGGCAGCGGTGGCGGTGGTGGTGGTGGTCCGGTGGCCCGCAGAGCCAATGCAGCAGGAGGTGAAGGACTGGAAGGGAGAAGGAGTTGTGCTCGGCACCCAGCCCCGTGCCATGGGGAAGGGTCCAGCTGGGTGCCAGGGGGGTCCCTCACCTCGTGCAGGGAGGGGAAGCGGAGCTGCGCTGTCTTCCGCAGGTGCCCGTCGGTGTAGATGCTGACAATGTTCTGGCCGAAGGGCCGGCGGCCGGCGACATGGACAATGTCGACGCAGTGCTGCAGGGATAGGGAGGGGGTGTCGGGCGTCCTGGTGTCCTCATTTCCCCCCCTTGATGGGGACAGGGATGAGGATTGGGACGGGGACGGGGATGATGCTCACCCAAGCCGAGTCGTTGAAGGCAAACTCTGGCAACGCCACTGTCATGTAGTCCTTCTTGGTGCAGACGGCCACCACCAACACGCCGCCGGCGGTGAAGAACGCCTCGAAGCCCGTCCCTCCAGCTGTGAAGAAGCTGGCAGAGGAGAAGCATGGTGGGGATGGTGGTGCTGCCCTGCCTCATCCTCACCTCAGCCCCCCTGGCCCCTCCACTGAGCATCACCTGTAGAGCTGCCTCCTCTTCGGCCTCGCCAGTGGCTCGGGCTCCTCCTCGCTCAGGCACAACCAGGCGTGGAAGGCGAAGGCACCACCGGGCCACTTCTGGACGGCGGGCACCATGATCCCGGCCATGCCGGGCGTCAGGTCGAAGCACTGCAGCGCCCGGGGGGGTCCCTCGACCCGTGCCATCCCCGAGAGCACCCGGATGACGGGTGCCACGTAGGGATGCGGTCCCTGACCCCGCTCGTGCCGCAGCAGCCGCAGCAGCTGCCGCAGCTCCCCGGGGCGGATGGAGAGACTGCCCAACGCCTGCAACAGCTCCAGCAAATTTTCGGAGCAGGCAGCCGGCAGCGCCGGCTCGGTGGCCAGGGCACCCAGCAGGCAGCCCACCATGCCTGCCTTGACGCAGGTGAGGCGGCTGGGCAGGGAGGCTTCGCAGAGCCGCCGCAGCCAGCCCGAGAGGAAGACCTGCAGCTCCCGGCATGCCAGCGCCGGCAGCCAGGCCAGCAGGATGAGCAGGGGTTGTTCATTGCGGATGGGGCGCACCGGGAAGGAGCTGTGGTCGCCCTCCACTGCCTGCCAAAACACAAGAGCTGGTTGGCGCAGCCGCGACCCCGTGGAGAGGGACAGATCCTCCCCGTGGCCACCCTGGGCTGGCAGCAGAGACCCCCATGCATCAAGCCCCTTGGAGACCCCCGTGCATCAAGCGTATCAGCATCCTACTCTCATGCATCAAGAGTGTCTGAGACCCC
>VZTV01097991.1:0-29437 GCA_013400875.1 Anhinga rufa | reverse complement strand
TTGTTGTTGTTCTCTGTGGAGCTCTGAAAATTATAACATTACCTTCCAGGAGAAAAGACAATCCTATTCCTAAAGCTCTGGATAATACGCTGCTTAAAAATAAAACAAGATATAAGCAGTTTCATTTTCATCTACTTATGCTAAGCAGTTAAACCAGGCTCAAAGGGTTATATCTAAACTTCCTTTCTTTAACACCTGTAGAAACATACACAGCGTTTCCAACCCATGTAACAGAGATCTGTTGTCATTTTTAAAGCTGCATGCGGTGTTCTATCTTTGTATTTCCTTTGTATTTTACTAAACAGACAATCGTTGTCAAAGATGCTTCTCACATGTCCTTTTGAATGAGGAAAAAAAAATTGCAATTCTTAGTCTTTTCCACTCGTCACGACATCAATAATTAACTTTAAAAAGATAACGTGAAAAGATGCTTTAAGGAAGCATTTAATAATTCAAAGGAATCTTAACTTGAAACAGGTCACATGAAAAAGAATGAAAAACAAAGCCCTATGTAATCTTGTCTGGCTGATTCTGTGAGACATTTAAAAGGAACAAGGCATACAGAATATAACTAATTGTGTATTTGATTGCCCTTAGCACTGAATTATATCATTGGATCATTGCTACTAAATAATAACGTATAAAGTTAACCAGGCTGCATCATTGATAAGGTAGTGGTATATTTTAGGCATAAGCTCCGGATGGCTGTTTGTCCAGGAATGAACATTCAAGGGAAAAGGAAGAAAAATAATACAATTCGGGTAAAAGGAAATACCATGATAAATGATCCTACTAGGGGCAATCAAATACAAAGGCCTGATATCATTAATATTTATAATATCATAATTAGCAAGACTGTGCCTAAGCAGTGTTATTAGTGTAACTAATTATGTTATCATAAACTAAGTTTGCAGTATTATAGGAATCAGTATTCTTACCTTCATAAATTATTATCAATATTGGATTTCATGTACTTGTGCCTGGTGAATTCAGTTAAGTACTGTAGTTTCATCTAGATTCAAACAGAAATATCTGGCTTGCTTGGCAGAAAGTCATAACGCACGCTTCGATTCTCTTTCTAAAATAAATTCAGTGAAAAGCATGTCCTTACTCTATTTGGAAAAGAGAAAATAGCTTGTTGATGTGATGTATATGTTCTCATCGATAAAAGTAATGTGTAGGAATGTATGTGTTATACATGGAGTAAAATGTGACAGCCAATATCCTGCATTATGGTTTTAAAAACTTACAAGGAGCTGTCCAAGTTTGTCTTGTATTACTGTGAGATGGAAGGCAGGTTCTTCAGTAAGACCTTGTGAGAAGCTAAACAGCAAATACTGATGAGCTTTTGCATTCAAACCAAAAAAGTGAAGATGCTAATTTTGGTACGTTGCATTTTTGGTGCAGTAAATGTAAAAATATAAAGGAATCGTCCTCCATTTTGTTACAGAATTCCGATTAATTTTCATCTAGAATCACGGGGGTAAGAAGTTCAGGCAATTGCCGATTTAATGAGAAGGAACTGAGGGACGAGGATGATTTTTGATAGCATCAAGAACCACTCGCCTTCTGATTGTATACAAATTCATTGAGCCTCTCCCATTTTCAAGTATATCACAGAGTTAGGACCGGTCCTATTCCCAGCTACCTATGCTTAGAATAGCATCTATTTTGATTGACAGGGCAATATTGAATGGCAATGTCCATATTTTTATATAACAGTGCACTATTCTTTTGCTATTTCATTTTCTGTCCTGGTTTCAGCATCAAGCAGATGCTGAGTGCAGAGTGTTGCCACAGGAGAGTGACACAGCAGAGTTTTGCCATGAAATATTGTAGTATTTGATGACCAGAGTAAACTAATAGGTAAATACTTTCTTCCAAATGGTACACCTGACACCAAACTGAAGCTGTCTTGCCATGCAGTCACCAGATAAATGACAAACTGAACAGTTATCACTGTCAGTTGTTGCATTTACAATAATTTCCTTCCTAAACAGAAAGAATACTAAAAATACTCTGCTAAATAGTGTAATGTAATAAGCAGTTTAGTGCCAAACATACCAACTTTTGGCTGAAAAAGAGAATCACGTTGATTAGTACCTGTTCACGCTTCTGCATTAATGAAACTAATACTTTCCTCTGATAATTTATAGCCCTTAACATGAGAAGCATCATAGCGCTGGAAAATATTTTGGAAACTTGAGTGCTGGTTTTATGGTTTTCACTGTTGCAGACTGTATTTTTTGGTATATAGACCCTAAATTCAGCGTCTTTGAGGCAGCTAGTAGATATTTTCCGATAGTCTTTTCAACAGCGCTAGCCTTCTCCCTTTTGCTGACATAGCAGTTGCTGCTGGAGTCAATACCTGCCGTTGTCAAGATGAGCCCTGTGGTACTACGCTGCCTGCAGTAGCAGTGAGATTCCCGCTTAGAAATGCTCACCTCAGTCGTGGCTTCCAGCCACCGGGTGATACTGGTTTCCATAGCTCCCACTGTTTTATTCCTTCTTTCCTGTGGTTCTAGCCTTACTCGTGACCGCTCCAAAGACAGTCCTGGCACAGACGCTGCGTCAGGCTCGCAAAGGTGGACAAAGGCAGTGTTCTGGACTTCCTTCCTCGTTGCTTTTCTGATGGCTTATTTAGTTGGGTGTTGGTTTTCCTTTTTTTGGTGGGAGGACCTGACGTTTGAAGCCTTGACACAGATGACTGTCATTAATATCACCTCTGAATCACCTTTCCGTTAAATGCATGGAATAAAACTTGTCAGCTTGTCTCAGCTATAATCTCAGCTTGCAAATCTCGACACTGAGATGAGAGAATGGCAAGGTAATGATGACACCATACTGCTTCTCACTGACTCCCTCGAGGAAGAACTGTTGTAAAAGCACACTTACCTCAGCATGAATTTAGGACTGAGATCAAGTGCATGATGCGATCAAGCAGACAGTTAAGATGGAGAGCATGCTCTTACAACCCAAAGTTATTAGGGTGGCTGCGTAAGAGAGATGGAGAGCAGAAGTAGAGTCCTTATAATCCAAAATTAACAGAATTATGTTTTAAAATAATGTTCCTGAGCTTCTCAGGAAGATACATGATGAGGTGCGATAAAGATAACTCTGTTCTCACCAGGATAAGGTACAGTATTCCCCAGAGGTGCAATTTGATCTCATGTGTGTAGTCACTGTCTCACCTTGTCTGTTTATTACAGGACTCTTATTAGTTGCTCACTGATCTTACTCCAGAGAGCGGAGGTGATTATGTGCCAGAAACGCACTGGTGTCAGCTGGTGGTCACAGAAGTGTTAGAGTGGTTTTCTGTACAAAGTTCCACCTAATGTCAGCTATAAAAATCGTACTTAACGCAGCGGCCTCTCTACTTGCCAGGTAGCTAAACATTAAAAATATGGCAGTGTACCCCATTGGTAGGTGTGGCTTTATAGGAAGAGATAAATATATGTGGATGTTTCGTACCTTGCTATCGGCACCGTAAGTTTTGCCAAAAATCGACGTTTTTTTGATCATGTCTGAAGGTTAAAAAACGAAAAAGAAGAAAAAAAAAATAATTTAAATGCCTTGATTCCAGAAATATCCAAAACCTAAAACAAACTGGTTTTCATAGTGAATGCTCCTCAACTGTTAAGGTTGTGCTGTATTGAAAATGTTAAAACCCTATCTGATAAAAACACATGTAGAGAAGGTGGTTTTCTCCGGCAGAGATGAGAGAGAATGATCCTGAGCATTCACAGTGTATGAACTTCAGTGAAAATTCTCATCACCTTAAATTTAGCGAGCTGCTGATTTTGTTCTCGGAGTGCATGGACTTCCCGTTACGACTAAAATATGTACTTCCTTCGGGTGTCTATGGGTACTGTTCAGCTGTCTTCTGACCAGTACAAACCCACCACATTCTAACTGGATTGCAGTCAAATCTAAACAGCCTTTCGTATGGCAGAGAAAAAGCCTTCCTATATCATTGAGATTTCATAGAAAATATTAAATTAGCTCTTTTATTAAATAAATAATATGCAAACTCCCAGCCATGCAAGAACACTATTGCAATGCACGCACCACGTTTTGGCTGCCTTGAGGTTCTTCAAGACCTCTGACTGCCTTCACTGAGCAGAGCTTTTCACCCTTCGTCTTTGGAAGCGCTCCGTGTTGTTCAGGAAGGCATGTTTGTCCAGTATGGTGACGAACTGTCCCCTTGTTTCCAGCACCGCATAAAGGAGACAGAGCAAGCGGTATTTGTGGTTGTATCCGGAAATACAGACCGTCTCACCGTATGGTGGTAATAGAGATTGCAGTAAAAAGTTAACACTGATGAAGAAACCGTTTTTCCCGTATTGCCATCACCAGTTCTGAAGAAGAGTCAGAGCGGGGGAAAACATAATTTTAGGCTGTTTGATCCTTTTTCCCATTAGCTGAGGCTTGCACCTGAAAATATGGCTTTCAGCCAGATAAAGCCTCTTAAGTATAAGCCAGTATTGATCAAGAAACCTCTTGGTTTAGGATATTGTGGGAACTGTGCATCAGCACACTCAGGGGCTGTTGCCGCATATGCTTGTTGGGTTGACAGAAAATAAGGCTCAGCCAAAATAAATCTGAGCCAGCATCTGCAGGCAGATGAGGAAGTAAGTCCTTTCGTCCTGCTTCCCCCTCTCAGTCTTTCACCTCCTCCCCTGACATGGGGAAAGGTCTCCAGAGGCATGGCTCCAGCTGGGAGCCTGGTGATCCCTCTCTGGAGCATCACTGGCAGCGTTTCGGGGAGCGCGGACCTCCGCACCCCACTGCTCGAGTCACGCTTTCCGGGTTTGCTGCCCTTGGTGAACCTCCCAGCGTTTGCAAGCCAAAAGCAATTATGAGCAACCCCTGGCCTGACCAATTTGTAGAAAAAAGGACCTCTCTAACATTATTTTTTCTTCCCTAACTGGTCTATTATGGAAGTTTATGTTGTGATTATCTACAGTGCTGTTTCTCACAGAGACTGCAGGTTGTTACATAAAATGTATCTTCCCTAACGGTAAAGCCATTTGCAGTAGAAATGGATAAAACAAAAGGAACTAGGATTATTAAAGGGGATTTAAAGTAGTTTAATCTTTGTGAGTTTTATATGTACTGTATGCTAAATTGGCTTCGAGCACTGAGTTTAAAGTTTCATATTCACAGCCAGCAAATGTGGCTATTAAGAAACAATGCATTCACGTTAACTCCTTGGCTGTGGCAGTTTTAGTGCGTTCACCGCTGGCAACGGACATCAAGCCAGGAAAATCCAACTCCTGATGCGAAAGGATTTAAAAAAAAAATAAAATCCAGGCACTGCCAAAAATACATTATTCTTTTTTTGTACTCTGCAGTTTGTTTTACTTAGGGAAACGGCCTGGTCATACCCTGCAGCATGCATTCATTACAGTGATCTTTGACTGGCAGATGCAGAGTAATAAGATGCATATTTTAGTGCTTATTATAATACCCTGTCCAAAAACAACTTGACAAATTTGTGATTTCGACAGTATCTCATTTTGCTGGCTGCAGTGCTCTGTGATTGCCTGGTCCACGTGGCTTCCAGATTATGCATACCACCAATACTGCTCATTAAAATGGCCACAGTTCACCAGTTTCGGTAGCTTGGAACGAACTTGGAATGAATTATTATACAACAAAGAGGCTGCTGTCATGCAGAACAAAAGACAAGCAAAAGAGAGCTTTGGCTTAATGAGGCTAAGTGANTTTTTTTTGACATCTTTTCATATTAACCACGCGCACTTACCCCCACTTCCTCCCCAGTGTCACACATAATGTCTCTGTGCATCATCCTTCTCTAACACCGTTAATTTTTTTATTCTGTACAGTTGTATACGTGTTGTTGTATTTGTTACTTAGGGTTAGCTTGCTACTTGGATAAAACCATTCAAAACAGCCCTTGTGTCAGGTGATCTACATAAGCAGTAAGGACAGAAGAGACATAAAAACAACTGGCCTGCGTGGCCAGAGAAGGCTTCTGGCGTCTGCTCCCAGAGCAGGGCTTCCCAGCCCTCCTCCCCTGGCTGCTCCCGGCGCCGTGCGCGCTCTCTGCGGCTGCAGAGCGGTGGCCCCTTTCTCAAGCAGCTGAATTGGAAAAGCCATTGGAATAGCGCGTGGAAGGTTAAATGAGTTCTACAGAATTCTGTAGCTGGGTAATATTGATAGGGGTAACGGTGCGGGTAATACAAAATGTCTCTGTTCTGAAGAGTTTAACGTTGTTTTATTGTATAGGAACTAAAACAGGGCTAATGTTGCTAGGTGGTGGGTGCCGTTTGTTGGGGCTCTGCACATGTGTTACCTCTGTTTGTCAGAGCTGTTGCTCCAAGAATAGCATCGGGAATTAGGCCAGACCTCAGCCTTACAGACGACAACGTGAAATTAAACGTAGAGGCAAGCTGGCACGCGATTCAGCCTTTGCATGTCCTTATCAAGTTTAATGGGAATAGTTGACAATTTCTGTGCTGCCACGGCTTTGATGGGGATGTTGGACTATTTGTTACTGCCTGAGAGAGCTTTTAGATTTGCTTTCAGCTCTGTGCCGAGCTATTCAGGTAGCTGTGGTTTGTGAAAAATATGTTTGCATGCTTCACAAAATTAAGGAAATACTGCTATTTTCCAAAGTGGATTAGAGCAGGTAATAACTCATAGGAAGAAGATTTTCCTCCTCCCACTGTGTGTATAAGCAAGTAGAAGATATTATGCTACAGGCTTATTCCTAGATTATTCCTTATTGGATAGTTGTTTCGTGACAAAAGACACTGTGGCTTGATGACCAGAGGGTCATGACAGGAATAATAATCACCGTATGAAAGGGTGTCTGGATCTTGGTGATAAAGCATTCCTCATCGCAATCAGTCAGCACTTGCTGGTGCAAGAATTTTCCTCAATGGCAGAGATCAGCTTTTTCATATTCATTGAGAGCAAATCAGTCTCTGTCTCCCCCTCTCCCTCTCCCCCCTCTTTCTCCAACCCTCAGTTCTGTACCAGCTTTTACCGCCAAAGAGATTTTTCTTTGTCAGGTGAAACTCGCAGAGTTTGGGGATGTTTAGGACACTGCAGTATTGACGGGATTGGTATCGGTTGCAGAGCCTTATTCTTTGTGTCCTCACTGAGTAAAGCCGTGGTCAGTAGCGACTGAGAGCTGATTGTCTACGGTTCAAGCACTAGAAAATGTGCCGGCAATTAATTTATGTGTGCAAAACTCTTCTCCCTGATTTTGTAAGTGCAGATTTTGATGCAAATTGCATCCGTGAAAGCAAGGTTGTGCCTTTCAAAATGTAAGCTATAATTACTAGTCTGAGAACCTGATGATATGAAATTCTTCCTCTAGAATCTACCCCTAGTGAGAGAAGTCATTTATTAACAATATTGTGTATTTCTAAGCAGTACTTCTAACCATCTTTTTATTCATTAAGCGCTGGCAAAATGCTTGATATTATATGAGATGTAGTCTTACGGAGTCGCAGCTTATGTCCTACAGCCATCCAGATGGCTTAGAAACATCTATGCAATCAGAAACGTCTCTCCTGTATCTACAGGTAGCTATTATTAGTAAAACCCACTTTTATTTATTTATGTGTTCCTATTTTGTTTATGGTACTAGTCACAGACATACTGATGTGCGTGTAAAGAGTTGGGCTTTAGCTTCTGAAAGAATCATCGTCCCTTTAAACTTCTCATCTAAGACAGCTGTGTACTTGGACAGCAAGGTGCTCTGCGGGCCCCCGTGCTCCGTGCAAGGCAAGTGCAAAACAAAGTCCGTGCTATCGGTCACAGACAGCAGACTAAGTGTTCACTTTCAGCCTGTTTTCCAGCAATTGTGTTATTCTTGTGCTAGTTTTGAGAGGAATTTTGACTACAACATCTCTTATTTCTCACAGGAGCAGATTTGGCCCTTAAGCACAGCCCTAAGTGTAGCGACACGCACATACATACGAGAAATCTCGAAGGAGTGCTTTATGGGGAGGGGCTGAAGAAGCTAAAACTCAGAAGTGTCCATATGTCCTGCTTAAATGACGCGTGTAAACATAAGAGGTGGAGAACTCAGTGGTCTACAAATATTTAAAGTTTGCAATCAATTGAGGGAGGGGGATTTCATGATGTAGAGCGAGAACTCAACCAAGACTGATGAGTTGAATTGGAAAAAAAAAAAGGAAATGTTCAGGAAAAGCAGGAGAAAAATTATCCTGATTGGAAAGAAAGCCTTTTTGTAGAAATGATGGAGGTTTCACGCTGGGCTGCTGAGATGAAAGGTAGGGGGGACTTTTAAAACATGAGCACATGAAATCTCACAGAAGTGCTGCTGCGAGAAATTTTGGGTTGCCAGGAATATGTGCTGGACTTGTAGACTTTTCCTGTCTGATTTGCACAAGCTAGCCTATGGCTTTTCCAGCGTTGCCGCTGCGCACTAGGGGCTATCCGTGGAAGCCACTGCATCCTCACAAAGTGCTCAGAGAGGGACTCAGTACAAGCTGGAGCTAGCGGTGTCTAATAATATGCAATTGAAATGTCTTTTTGCTTAAAGATGAAGATCATACATAAGGAACATGGTTACGTCCTTCCCCACCTGTTTTATTTTTATTGCTATAAAAAACCCTTGGAGGTTTTTCTGGGTGGTTTTGACCCAACCACGTGGATGCCGCAGCAGTCAGAGCGGTACTTCCTGAGTTTTTATGGGCAAATGGATTAAAAATGTCTTTCTGCTTCGTCGCCCATTAGTCATACATTGGAACAGGGCAACTGCCCCCAGTAACTGAGCGGAGCTGTTGGGCACACCATTTCTACATGTAGGAGTTGAGAAAAGAGATTTCTGCACTTTGCTGACCTATTCATGCTGTACAGAATTCATTAAGGCCCAGGAGCTGTGTTTGGGTTGTTCCAGGGAACAATTACAGCCAGCCTGTAATCTGCTGCTCCGCAGCACGCTGGGGCTCTGTAATAGTTTGAAGGGGTCTGGCAAGAATTTTATTGATTTCTTGGGATCTCATTGAGGCTGATTGCACTTGGGTGCTCTGATGGTTGATGCTTAAGAGCACCTACACTAGCTGTTGTTAAGAATGTGGGTCTAATCCTCTCATAGGTAGGACCTTGTTTGCCCTTCATTAAATTCAGCAGACAAGTTTTAATGAAATAGCTCCCTTTTATTTTTTATGCCACAGCTCTGGTTTTGATCGCCACATTTGGAACTATCCTGTGTAAGTCAGTCACTGTAGAACCCATATATTGGTCAGGATATGTCATATCATATATCTGTTCTTTCATTAATCATTTTATCTCTTTCCTGTTGGACTGCTTGGAATAATTAATGCATTTTTTTCTATTACTATGTTGTATTTCTTCCAAGTTGCTGATTTATTTATACATAAAAGCTATAAAATACCTTGTTGTTTTATATAGTATGTCTGGATTCATGAGAAACCCAGAAGCGTATCACTGAAATAGTACATTTTTTTTTAGATCATTCAAGGCAAGACCTTGCAGTCGAGTTTAAAGTAGTTGAATTTGAGAAGCTATCGACTTTAATTTTATTTATTTATACTACCCATCATTACAGCATAGAGCATTACATCCTAGATGCTGATCATTACTATTTTCTGAATAGTTGTGCTCTCATTTAAAATATTAAGTATATGCCAAAAGGCATTTTTCCCAATTCCAGCTGACGTCTAATCCAGACTCTCCAGCAGTTTTTCACTGCATTCACCGAGCCTCCTTTCAACTGTTGAGCACTCCTGACATTTTGAAATGTCCATTTCAAAAATTTCCATTTGTAAATCGAAAGCCAGAAGGCTCGTTGTAAACCCGCAAAGCTCTATAAGCACAAATATAGCTACATTTTCTCTTTCACTAAAAATGTAAACAACTCACGTGCCACTTACATTAGCTTAAATGATATTCTGAAACCTCTAAACTTACCCCTTAAAGTGGGAGCAACAAGAAATCCTTTGGTGACTGGAGCATGAGCGTGCCTTTCGTAATCGTCATTTATGGAAGAGCACCCAGAAGGAGTGAGCATGGTCTCCCGGAGCTGCCGTTCTGGGTGGGACAGAGCAGGGCTAATAAATGCCTCACGCTCCAGGCCTCCCCCCTCTCTCTTCACAACAAAGTCAGAATCATTCATTTGATAGACTGCAGCCATTTTGTTAGCAATTTTGTCATCGCTTGGGTTTTGACCTTCAGCGCCTGCTCTGTGGGTGGGCTCCTGTGCCCCTGCTCCTGGATTTGGGTCTTAATTGCTAGGATGAAGCAGACGGAGGAGAAACTTAGTGTTTACATTTTTCCATAAGACTTAAATTATTTCTGTGGTGTTTATCACTGAGGTATTTTTGTCTACATAGCGTGAATTCTTTGCAAAGGTATTTATAACAACATTTGAGTGATGAACGTGCAGTCTGAAAAGCTCGAAAGTCTGCCTCTCTGCCTCCATTTAAAAAAAGCATTTCCTTCCCATCCAGTCTGTGTCTTTAGTTGTCTGGTTTCTAAACGGCAGTTTGGGAGGGGATGCCTCCATGAAGTCATGACCACTATTTTGACTGTATGAGTACTGGTTCGTAATTCAGCACGCATTGGGAATATGATTTTTAGTTCAGAATTGAGCATTTATTTTGCAGTGGAGTCTTAACATAGTCTATTGTAAGCATCCAATTTAACTGTCCAAATACCGTCCCCAGCTCGTCCATGGAGAGAGGTCTCAACTGATGGTATCTCACTGGCTGAATTGCCCTTAGGAGTCTCCAGCACAAGGAGTGAAGTCCCTGACCGTAAGCACTGAAATCAGATACCAGGACATTGGAATAGTTGAGCGTTACATGCTCAGGGTGGGATTTATTTGCCTCCAGATGTGGTTTAAGACCTTACAGGTATCTGAGGCATCTGTGCAGGTCTGGGTCTTGGAGCATGGCACTAGAGACCTGTGTTGGGTCAGATGAACCCTTTCCTGACCAGAAGCTTAGTGTGGTTCAGACACTGAAAGCTTGACAAGCAGAAACACACAGTCAAAGGGTGCAGAAAGCTGTTTCCAAAAGCGTGTGCTCTGTCGTCCAGGGAGACTATTCCTTGTCCAGAGGGAGCAGAGTCTACGTGAAATACTGACCAGGCTTACTGCTCGTAGTGGTGAGGGGGTCGGACTGAAGGGCTTGAGGCATTCGTCCAAAATGTCAACCAATGCTTTTGAGCTTTTTGAAAGAAAAAAAAGGTATGTGCAGCTATGTGAAAGTTCATTTTAGAAACCCAGAACTGAGAACTGTGACCAGCCAGCCACATTTAAGCCCATCTAGCTCAAAGACAAGTAAACCTCTGCTGCTAGATCCTATCCCAACTGTGTGATGTTCATTTGGAGAGTGGAATCGGGTCAGTACATGACAAATGGTTCTTGAATAATAAGTACCAAGGTATGTTGAATATTTGCTTCCACATCTCCAGTGGAATAAAAGTTAGTTCAGTTAAAATTCATTTTAAATTCATTCAAGGCTAGCTTCGTTCATTTAGCCAGGATATACTCAGTTGCTGCTGTGAAAGGGCCTGTGTCGCAACATAACTTGCTTTCAGTTTCAAGCATGGAGAGATTGTACAGTGTTATCAGCCCAACACAAGCTACTTCTACAATGCAATTGCAATGAAAACTTGGAGACTCAAGAATCAGGTAGGTAGTGGTGGATACATCAAAATCTCAGCTCATAACCATAGTCAACTCTCCCTGCCTCAGTCCCATGAGGGTACTTTCATTTTCTTCCTGTCTTGCAGCTCATAAACATGCTTCTCTTCACAACACACACCATATGCTGTTGGAAAAGGGCTGTAAAGTTTTATAGATATATTTGAGGGCATTATAAAAGTATAATAAAGTAAAAATAATGCAAAGAAATAGAAATTATTGAACAACTGAATTAAAATATTAGGCTGGGATGGTTCTGTTGCTTTTGGGTTCTATTGGCTTTTACAGTCATGAAGGGTTAGAATTCCTTTTTAGAGTTAAGAAAATTGAGCATTTTCATTTTAACAGTACTTGTAAACATTTGCTTAAATAAATAATTTCAGGATGTTGCTGAAGACTACTTAGTTTTAGCTCAATCAGTACAAAACTGATTTTGATGTTTATCTTTTGAAAATGTTTTACTTGGTTTTCGGGAAATATTTCTAGTTCAGAGATGAGACTTTTTACTCATGCAAATTGAAACGTTCCATAATTAAGTGGTGTTACAATGAAAGTAATAGTACAATAATAACGGTGGTGACCAAATTACAGATACTTTCTTGAATCTGAAATCAGTTTCAACCCAAAACATGGCCCCTTTCTCTGGAAACCTGGCAGGGAAAACACGGTTGCTCTCAATAGTGCTGTCCTCTTTTTCCTGTTTGGAAGTGGATAATATACCAAACGGTCATCCTGAAGGTGAAGATGAACAGTAGGAAAGTCTGCTGACCTGCGTGGCATGGCTTGCCTATGTTCTCCCAGGCAAAAGTTTCTGCAACTCAAAAGTTTTCCTTCCAATTTGTGGGGGCTTTTCCCCCTCCAAAATCAGCTGAAGTACTAAACATTTGAACTCTTCCCATGGAAAGAGTCTCTCAGAAATAGGTGCAAAGGAGTTCAAAATGCTTCAGGGCTTTCTCTCCTGCAGTGGCTCCACAGTGGCTGCTCCTGGCTCGCCCTCCATCGCCCTCCATGGCCCTCCTGCCACCCTCTGCCCATCTTGCCCTGTGAGTCCAGCCCTGCGGGAAGCTCCGTACGAGCCGCCCCGAGCCATGAACCCTGCTGCGGTGAAGCCTGGGGAGCCTCGCGGCCCGGCCCTGACCACTGCACGTCACGTGTGCTGTAAAAGAGGCAGGCTGGCGATGAAAATTTGATGTTGTGGTGTTTGTCTGGGCTTAAGTTCTGGAGGAATTTTTGAGAGCTAAGGTGTAGCTTAGCGATCTGCGCTGGAACCAAGCTGCTAGTTATGAAGTGAACTCAGCCAAAAAGCTCGACTTTGTTTGCGCCCCCGATGGCTTTTATATACATGAGAACAGTCAGACTTCAGAAAAGTCTACTGTAAATTTTACTGTGATCTATTATAGCTGATGGTATCTTAAATTATTCTTCACTCCTTATCACAACAATCAGAAACTTCAGATAAAGGTTGAAACCTGCTTGGCTTTGTCTCGCTACAGGGCTATGTTCTTTTCCCCAACTTACAAAAAATAAGAAGTCTTTTAAGACATACAAAGCATGAAGCTCAGAGTGCCTGTATCTGGTTTTCATGGGGGATGCTTGAAAGGAATTAGACTATTTTCCAGGGGAAACTTATGGCACGCTGCTTGCGTATAAATTAACAACAATGAAAGTGGTAAATTAAAATTGCAACACCAATTTGATTTTTAGCTCTGCTTTGCATTTATATAGAAGGATTTATTATTGCTGTGATTTACCTTCTACTAAGAAGTAAAAGAAAGGAAAGTATGAAGTAGCAGCAGTTGTGATTATCTTCTGGAAAACTTCAGCTTGCAGAAAATGCTGCAGCGATTCTGCTCAGAAACCAGAGGTGCCGCGAGCACACCAGGCCATCCTCCCTCCATTTTCTAGTCTGGATTCCCAGCATTTTCTGGCACAGCAGTTCAGCTGTAGGGTTCAGCGCACACTGAAGGGAAGATCCATCTTCCATCTCAGATGAAGCACTGACCTCCTGTATGGCCTCCGCTTTTTATTTTTCTTTTGTTCCCCTGGCTCCCTGCATGTGCTGGCAATGAGGAGCGTCGGTGGCGTGGAAGCCCCAGATGGGCTGTCCCAGCACAGAATAGCAAACCAGCTCTTGGCTCTCTCCTTCAGCACCGCCAGTCCCAAAGATCCTTTGTATCTTACGCGCTAGCTTAAACCCCAGGGGAAGACTATACTCCATGACTCCATTCGCTTTTTGTGCTTGCTGGATTTTCAGCAATGATGTTTTTATGATACCGCTGTGTAAGGTGACGGAGTTGGCTTAGGGGCACGTTCACAACTGTGGAACAAGCTCCCACAGGACCTAGGACTCAGTTAGTGCCATTGCCTTTCACCCTGAGAGTAAAAGGCACTTTTCCAGCTTTGCCTTCTCTGCGCAGAAGTGTATCCGTGTTGCCGCTTGCTTTTGTTTTTACAGGAAGGAAATTACTAAAATCTTACCAAAACAAAGCAGCCTGTCCCATACAAAGAATGAGAATGAGAGAGTAGGTGAACCATGCAAGACAGGTGGAGTTCGTTATCCCAACAGACACTGTTGGGATATTTTAATGATGAAGGTGGCATAAAACCTTTGGAAGGGAAGGCAACAACATGAAACAAGTGTCCGTTTTATCTTGTTTCTTTTGTCTTCCGGAACAGAAACAGAGACACTGAGAGGCAGGCTCAAGAAACCTAATTAAATACTGAAAGGAAATGAAAATTAGTTCCCAGTTCTGTTGCCCAGACTGGTCCTGTGCATATTCAATTTGTATTATTTTCAGAAAAAAGTAAGACATTATAACCAGAATTCTCAAGGTATTTCTCATTCTTGAAGAGAGGAACTAAGTGTCTGGGCTAGCCTTCAGATATGATCCATATTCCCACTAGTGTCATTAGGACCTGCCAAGTATTTGGCATATCTGAGATCAGTTTCATTGTTATAAAAAGGAGTCAGTGGACTCCCAAATCTACCCGTTTCTGTTGGGGAAATGTTTAAAGACTTTGAAGCAAAGTTTTCCTAAGGAAAAAACAAATGATGGCAAATTATATTAAATAAGCTGAGTTCCCATGGAAGTAATCATCAAAACGAACTTTTTAAAGCTGTTATTTCACATAGAAATGAGAGTTAAATCAAAATATTATAATTTTATGATCTGTCTGTACCAGCGTCAGTATTAGTGTCATTGACCCCAGTTGAAATGTCGAAAAGAAAACTTTATAGCATCCTGAGGCTGCTTCGCTTCCCGATTAAGACTACAGCAGCGTTTTGCAGAGCGTGGAAGGAAATCTGTGTGGTCTAAAGTAGCTGTAGAAGGGAGAAATAATTTATTTCAAGGACACACCCGGTGCAGGAGCTTGCTTTAAGACTTGGTTGAAGATACAGCTCATACTTGGGCTCATGCTGGAACGTTGTTCATTTTCTTGGCTTTTTAAGGCGGTACTTATACTTCTGTTTTTGCGAGAACGACAAAAGAGATGTCCTTAACAATGCAGTGGTATCTGTGATAGATAGCTCCACACTAGGACATATTTTCTGTGGTTACGCATTAAGCTTTGTAACTATAGTTCCAGAAAGTCCCTGATGACAGAGAATAGCGTTTATTGAAACTAGTTGGATGTTGCACTGTTTCACTTCATTCTGCCCAGGCACTGACATCAGAAGTGACTCGATTCCTATAGGCACCTAACTTCAGACAGGAGAGATATGTCTGCACTTTCAAATTAACTGTGCCCGGGAATATTCCTAGGTGCTTAGGCCAGCTGGCACCGAGCAGCCTGCGCTGATGATCAGAAGCTGTTAGTCTCCAAAGCAGGTTGGCTGCAGGCAGGCTGCCTGCTGGGAATGGCTCCTGCAGCATGCCGACTTCCAAAGCCTCTCCAGGAATTGCCTGGGACACTGAGAGTCAGCACAGGCCAAAAGCGGGCAAGAAAATGTTGTAACGCTTTGTCAGGAGAGATGACAGCATCCTTGTGCCCAGGAACATTCCCAGGCATTCGTTTAATACTCTGGATATAGACTGAGCGTCTTGTAAAAGACTTAAAAAAAAAGAAAAAAGAAAAAAAAAAAAAACGAAACCAGAAAGCAATGATTATGGTAATACGTGAGTGGGCATGAAAGATGGAGGGATGAACGTAAAAATGAGCTATATCGGATCTTAGCGAAAACTGCACTGGGAAAAAGAGCTGTCACAGCCTGAGGCTCCAAAATCAAGAAAACCAGTGAGGATTTTAAGAAAATCTTGAGAAATATCTTCTATTTAAAATATCATAGAATGTAGTGTAATATAATATAAATGTGTGCCTAATATACATAGTTTTGTATGGCGTGACTGACATATATGTGTATATATGTATGACCCTTGTATGGACAGTCTAAACAGTTGAGAGCCCGCTGTCTTCCCGAACGTTATGGAACAGCTAACCTGCGAGTTCACTGCATCCTTGGGGATGAATTCAGTTTGTAGGTGGGCCAGAGTTGCAGTGATTCAAACGAGAGCACTCAGAAGCTGTTTACATTAAGAAGTAGCGCAGACAAATAGGCCAAATAGGAATGGTTTTGCAGAACGGAGTGGCTGGTGCTGCAGACTGGTGTCCACACAACATGCATTCCAGGGCTTTTTACTGCCTTCTAGCCTGGTCTCATGGGCTAAATGCCCATTAGCAAGCAGCTGGAGCTCGTTTTAGGTGCACTCCTGGAGCACACATTCAGGTTTCATTTCATCCAAAGTAAAATCCAGCTTGTGCTCTCTGAGGCTGCTGTGCCATAAGACCCAAAGTGCAGTATGTGGGGATAATCAGGAGATTCACTCCAAAGTTTTGCTCCTGATCTAAACTAAAGCACTAATGTAGAGGCACCTGGAGAGCTCATGCAGCAGCAGTACAGCAGTGCAGAGCTAACGTGCACAATTAGCGAGCAAGCCGAGGCCAGCCATCAGTGGAGCAGAGACAGAAGCCGTTAACTACTCGGAAAAGAAAATGTTTGCATAGACAAGGAAAAAATTTGTGCAAACATAAATGAATTAGCACAAAGCGGAGAAGAAAAATCTACTGGTAATTGTCTCGCATATGGGATTCTTTGCATTGGCAAGAAAATTGTTTTGCCAAAGCTTGCTTACAATAGCAAAAAGAAAAAATGCACCACATCAGGAAAACAAACGGACTCGGAAAATGTAATTTTGCACATATCTGGCTTTGATGCGCACTGCACAAGAGCAAAAATAAACTTTTGGTGCCATTTGCACAAGCATGAACTTTAAACTGAGAGCGGCAGCACGAAAGCAGAGAAGAGTTTGAATGCCAGCTGGACAGCTGAACATCAGTAAATGTAAAATGAAAATCAGGAAATCAGTAAATCAGGACTTCGTTGGCATTTTGTGAGAATCTAAAACTACTGACAAAAACGTACGGCGTATTGCACGACAGAACAACCAAAATACCAGCAGGACAATGTAAATTACTGAGAAAAAGGTGACGAATTAAAATACCAGGAAATATCGATAAAACACAAATACCCTGCTTTTAACTGAATGAAGCGAATGAGCGAAGCATGTGACTAAAGTGGGGTAAACAATTCATAAAAGTTAAATACAAGAAGTCAGAAAACTTAGCTCAAATCGGTAGTAAGCTGTAAGACCCCTGTAGCAAAGTATCTACATGGTGTTTTAAAGGTCTGGGTTGTCTTCTAGGCAGATGAGAGCTGGAAATGGATAGTGATGCAGCCAGGAGAGCACTTGCTTAATAGAATATCCTCTGCACTCGGAGAAAAAAAAAGCAATAAGGCAAGTGAAAGTAAGGAGGCCATAAGTCTCATTGCGGAGGTTTTCCAGAGACAGAGGTCAGATGGGCAGCAAGCCAGCTGTAGAGAAGATGTGAAGCGGTACATATGCATAGTCGTTCAGCAATTTAACAAGGCATTATACAGACCTGCAGGTGGTAATATGCTTTGCAGCTTCCAAAAGTAAAAGTAGTTTCAGTTTCTGACTCAATATTCATGTATTTGCAAACGTATTGGATATAAGAATTAAAGAAAGTAACTACCTCGGTACCTTCTGAGCATCCAATAGGGCAGATACAGGTGGAAGAAAATGCAATTTGGGATCAAACCTGTGGTAGAAGAACGCCAACAGTATCGGCAAGAAGAACTAAGAGGGCTGGCTGGGATCGCTGCCATAGGCTGTATAGATGCAGAAACAGAACAGCAAAAGCTGTAGCTGATCATGATTACATTCTCATTTATCTGCTTGAAATGGCCAAGGCAATAAATCTAAAATGAAATAAAATGAGGTGAAATTGCATTTGACTCCTGGAGCACTGGGATAATTGCTGACCTCCCAGAGGCTATTACCCAGCTCCTAAAAAGTAAAAACCATGCAGGATAGACCCACACCTGAAAATGGGTAAGTCAGTTTGGCGATCAGTGGGATTCATAAACCATCTCGCAATACTTTTCCACGCTTTTCAGATCTGTCCGGTCTCCTGAGGTGATTACTAAACAAAATCACGCTATGAATAAAACTGCTGTAATTCGCTGGAGTCTTCTCATATATAAAGGAGCTGTACAAAACATCCTGCGGTGCAGCGTGTAAATGCCGAGGCCATTACATCGCGCAAGGCAGGGCGGGGGGAGGCACTGCTGTTTGCATGAGGCATATGTGGAACACAGCTCCTCCAAAAAGGCTTCCACATCCTCCAGCAGAGCGTAGGAGCAGCTCAGCTGAGTAATGTGTGCAAGTGAAAGCTTCAATCCGTATGTTTTAAGGGCAGGAAACTCAACAAAGTGACCATCAGTTATTAGAAAGCATTTTCTAAAGCCAGGACTGGCACCCCCTCGGTAGCCACAAGGGAATGCTGCTAAACCAGGGCTACAGAAGAACCTCAAAGGCGTGTCTGAACAAGGCAAAAATTCAGCGTCAGCTCACGCCCCTCCATCTCTCGCGCGGGCCGTATGAGGAGGGAGAAGTCCCGTCACCTCCCGGAGTGCTGCAACCCCGCGGGTAAGGGGAGCTGTACAATACGCGTTCAGGTTACAGCACCCAGCTCTGAGCAGAAATGCCGCTGGGCGCCTGTCGAAGCTGTTCTGGGACAGCATCCTCCGTTCCAAAGGGTGACTGTGTCCTGGAGAGCGTGGAGCTGTGCCGGTGGTTGCATTACCCCTGGAGAAACACAGGCCTAAGAGAAAGGAGGGACATAAAGACTCAACTGCATTCTTAATAGACTTTGAGGAAAAGTAGAGCGAAGGGCTTGATTTCAAACAAGAAGTCTCAGAACCTAACCTTTGCTATATTAGTCAGACTTCTGTGGCTCGACAGCCGTTTTGCGGCAGTTGCTGCAGATGGTGTGAGCAGGATCGGGCACTCCGGCAGCCCCACCACCAAACTGCACTTGGAGACGGTGCAACCTGGGCTATTTGCTGCCCACTCATGCGAATAACCTGGGAATAGAAATCTAGTCCACTTCTCATCACTGCTATCACCACTGTTGCCTTGCAGCAAGTCGAATGGCAAAACTGAGTCAAGAATGAATTGAAATTGCAATTTCTTTTTAAAAAGCAAAGAGGAAGATATCCTCCAGTGGAAAAACGGCTCTTGCAGAAAGCGCTCACAGTAGCCTGGTGCCGGACTGACGGCAGGACACGTGTATATACACCTCAGTGCCTGCTGCCTCAGGAAGCGTTACCGCTGGCAATGGGGAGAGGAATAACAAAAAGAAAAGAAATCAAAGGGCAATATTATGTCAGCAGGCTAACAACCAACAAATATGCCCCAGGACTCTGCCAAGACCAAACCTTTCCCTCAAGATAAATCATGAACTTGAGTGCAGGCCCCCCACACTGAAGAGACCCTGTAAGTTGTCTAAAGCAGGAGTGGGCGAGTGTATTTTCTAGTCCTACCCCAAATGTCTGCGTCATATGAGCCAGAGGCAAAGATATGGATAAGGAGGCACTTTTTTTTGGCAGGGGCCTGGTCAGTGGGACAGAAGAACACAAACCGATGAGCGTGCCATTGACAAACTTTGTAGCTGACTTGTTAAACTCCACACCACTACAGCAGCTGTGTCGCAGGCAGTCTCTGTGCAGAAAATGCCCACCCAAGATTTATGCTGCTTGCAAGTTCCATTTTGGGCAGTATTGAAGGTGACAGAGTAACCCTCCTAGCCCAAGCTGCCAAGAAAGTTGAGTTGGAATTTTTTTTTTTTCCCAGTAATAATCACTAAGTTTTGTATGTGCCATTTCCGAGGTTAAGGATGGAGAGCGGTTTTATTCGTGTTTAATAACGCCATCTCAGCTAAACATAACTGAGGGATGTCACCACAATGAGCTTGCTTATTCCTGCATAAACACATTTATGTGTAGGGAATTCAGAGAACTCTGCTTCAAAAAAATGTGATTGAGAGAAAATAATCCATCTGGAAGAAGGATTAAAGGCTGGAGTGAGGTGCACTCTCTCACTTCTGAGGTCTGAGCACAGAAAAATGTTTGTCTGAGCCTGCAGATAGCCCGAAACGGTGGCTATGGGGCACGAGCCACTCCGTCAGTTGGGTTACTCTCAGCACAAGCAGCAGCCTCGGGTGGCACGGGGGGAGTGGGGGATTTGAGGGGTTGCTGCTGCTGCCAGGGAGAGCCCCACCATTCACCCCTCTATTGCTCCCCGTCACAGCTTTGCCCCTTCTCCTTCCCCCTGCCTGGTCAGCGGGTGCTCGAGCTCCTCACCAAGCATTTCCAGCAGCCGTGGGGTGCGGGGAGGGCAACCCTGCTCTCTCTCCAGCAAAATCAAGTGCTGCTTTAATTCTTCACAGCTCTGAGCTGGCTTTGTGCCATGGTTAGCCGTGAAGCCCACGTAGCCGAGCTGCATTTTGCTACCCTGCCTCGTCTCCCTGGCCGCCCCGCTCCAGGTGCACACCGGGTAGGAATCGGTTCGTCCTGCTGCGGTGTCACGGCTCGTTGAAGTGGTCTGCACACAGAAAGCGTGGATATTTGGGAGGAGACTTGCTGCTGGTGCAGGACCACTTGCTGCATCTTCTCTGGAGGCAGGAAATGGTCCCAGCCCTCCTGAGGAGAGGCAGCAACCCTCTCCTGTGCGGTGACTGCTCCTGCCTTCGTAAGCCGCTCAGACTGAAGCTCTCCTAGGAGCTTTATCCATCAGAATACACAGCACCTCTATAAAATATGGAGAAAAAAAAAAAAGCCAGGCAGACAGATGACATGGATTATCTATAATAATATAAATTATGTCATCTGTGACCTTTATAGCAGCAGCACTGTTGTAGACTGCATTAATGTAGAGAAGCTGCACTAAGTAGAAAATTTTGTTTCCCTTTCTGTCTTACAGTTGAAATGGCTATAGATGATTTTTGTTGAGCTGTAGATTGAATCACTACAACTTTCTGGCATAACTTTAACAAGATGAATTGTGTCAAGAAATAAAAAATAATTTTGTTTTTACAATTTAAATGAGGATGAGATATTTAAATATGGCAGGCTTTTGAGTGGCAAAGCTCTGTAGGGCTTGCGTGGCCGCTCATCCGTGAAGAGGCATGTTATCTGGAATTATCTGCGTGCAGAGCAGCTGTAGACATGACAGTTTTTTCAAACAACACAAAAGAGGCGTACACTCTACGCTTCGCTTTATCTTTCATTGGGCACCTGTAACTCCTGTGATGAAGTCAGCTAGAACCACGCATGCATGTCCAAGAAGAGTTGGGTCGGTTGTGGTCAGCCAGTAAGGCATGGTCCTGGTTCCCCCCATCGCTGCACGGAGGCTTAACCTCCATCAGTGTAACTACTTGCTTGTTTAAAGATCAGCCATGCATAAAAGCTGGTAGGATCAGGACAGGAGTTCCATTGCAAGTATAAATTATATAGTTTGTTGTGCCTTGCCGAGGCTTTTGACCTGCAAAGTAGCCCAATGAGTACCCAGAGCTAAGTGGTATGCAAAGGAAAGGTTCGTGGATCCCCATTGTTTATCTGTAAGGAGCACATAACTAGTGAAAAAGTGGATGGCCTGTGGAAGCAATATGTGACTGTGGTTATATTTAATAGCAGAGGGCAAGCTGAACGCGTGTACTCGCAAGCCTAACTGTGCATACAAATCAGTGAAGTCTCGTGGTAACAAGATGATCAGAACTCATTTTAAAGCTATTATAGTAATTTCAAACAAGATAGTTTTTAAAAAAATAGTGAGGTATGCCTGTGATCTGTATTTCTAATGATTTGCATGGTGGATTTTTAAAAATCAGATTCTTCCTGTGATCGACTTGAGTGAAAATCTAGTCAAATTAGCATTTTAGAATATATGACCATTGTAATGCATTTTCAGAACATAATGATACTTTAGATATTATACTTTAGCTGTTATAAAGACAGATAAATATGCAAGAGAGGCACTGTGGGGGCCTTGGAAGGTTGATTCTAATGAGCGCTTTTCTGTTTGTCTACAGTAGGTTTTTATATAGCATCTATTACTTTGGTACCTACGCATTGACATCTCACTGCTTGATGGTGAGAGAGGAAGCATTTATATCAGTTTAGTGAAAGGTAGCACTTTTGTAATGCGTTATTGATATTTTATTCATAAGTTTGATACAATATTCATTTTAAATAGTTTAGCAATTGCTTATTTCTTTTTGGTTCTGTGTAAAAGTTTTAATAACTTCAAATGATAAAAATTCTTCATCATCACTTTCTTTCAGTGGACAATTCCAATTTTACCATCTGGCTGCGTTCTCATAATTTTTTCTTATTTCATACATTATATGTTGATTTGTCACATTTTCAAAACTGTTGGAAGGCCTTAATCAAACCAGAATACCCAAACTCTTCATAGGAGAGCATTCAGTGCTTTCTCATCCTACCTCTCGCCAACTGAAGTGGGAGTCTTGACTACCCAGGGGTGGAAGCACTTACTATTCATGCCAGAACTATTTGTATTATGACTCTTAGCATGAAACTTAGTGAGTTTCAATTATTGAGGTGATGATAAAAATCATTGTAGTACTGAGTTTGAAGACTCTAAAAGGCAATGGTAGGCTCCGTGGTTGTAACTGCAAGAGTTGACTAGAGCTCATTTGTCTGCACTGAATACTTTACATTTAAATTAGGATTGTGTGAAGTAGAGATGGAAGGATTACTGTGTGTGAGAGATGAATGAGGGCAAGCATTGTAGTCTGTGCAGAAGGAGGATAAGTACTGTGGTTCATCTGCCGTAAGAGATGGATTACAATGAATCTGAAGCGGAAGAAGGTTTGCTTAGGAATTATTAGCAGTGGTTTGCATTTAAGTAATCTATTAATGCAATAATATATATACATATAGTTCTGTGATTAGTAATCTACCAGGGGAAAGTGGAGTTTATTTCTAGATATATTGAAATGATATGCTGTTTACTGTACAGGCGAGTCGGTAATAAATCTGGAGCTTCCATGCAAAAAAAAATGCATCAAAACAAAACGGCAGGAGAAACAAAAATCAAACAACAAAACAAAAATCTGCAGAGGTTCCAGAGATGGTAAAACTGTATGCTCTTACCACTTGCGCAAGGTTTAACTGTTAGCAAAAGGTATCTGCTAGGTACGTTTGCAGCTATAACACATATAGCAATGGTGAAACTGCACTTGTCTTTGCACACAGTGGCAGCAGTGGTTGTTTTACTGAATGTACTCAAAGCTTCATGGAGTGGCTTTCGAAATCTTGGTTTCTTTCAGAGGCTGGAAGAGGTGGTTGCTGGTTGCCCTCTCTGCCTAGTCTCCCATTCCCCTGAGATCACAAATTTGATGGGCATGACTGATTAGACTGTATATTTTTTTTATATGACCATGGTATATGCATAGACTTTCTATGTTTAAGTACTGCAGGATGTCTAGAGCTGTAATTCCACCAGGAAGGTGCTGGAAGGGAGTGTGGGCGAGCTAAGGAGGGTGTAGATACTGTGCATTTGACCTCGTCCTGCCCACAGGGTGTATTTGCCCTCGGACTGCGTGGTAGTGTCAGGTTGCTCAAGGAGCTTTTGAACAGGTTCACGGGGGTCACGTAGGCAGTTTAAATGCAGCTTCACAGGGCTTCACAGTTCTAGAAACAGGGCTAGGCTGCTCCTGCTACCTGACCCAGCTCATTTAGCACAAGTGGAATTAGCAAATTCACCACTCACCTTGCTGGGTCAGCAGCATCTATGATTGACACGTCGGTTGGTAACCACTAATGTAGCCATGGCAGCAAGGATATTCATGCTGTCTCATAGTTGTAAGGGAAGATTTCTTTTTCCCTTTTAGTATTCTAGCTAGCACCTCTGAAACCTCTTTGAAAGGACCTAGAAAACAGACAGTCATTAGGTACTGCTAACGTTCAACCTCCTCAGTACGCGTACCCCCAGAAGGGGATGGTTAAATCCAAAGAAACAGATGATTTTAGGGTTGTTCTGAACAGCTCGATTACCAGCCAGCTTGGAGGAGAAGGTGGGTAGAAGTATCTAGCAATGGCATTTTTTCATATTATCAGGTAATTTACAACACTGATATGATAAGCGCATGAGCTGAATGTATGGATGTACGTATATCTATATGGTATATAGATACACATGAACATGTGAATACTGGGCTCAGTATTTTTACTTCTGCACCGGTAAAAATACAAAACCTTGTTTGCACAAAGTTTTTTTTCCAATACTAAGGCTCAACCGATACTGATCCACGTTTCCTAAGCGCATTTGAATACAGTTATATTTGCTTGCCTGTCAGATAGTTGTTAATAGCCATTCTGCTGACATCTTTGTTACGCCGCTGCTTAGCTGACAGAATTTCATCTGCATAAATGGGCGGAAAGTCCTTTCCTCACATGTCCAACAAACTGGAGACAAAGTGCCTGCCAGTGTTTTAATTTCTTTTGCATGTTCTGGTTAGAGAGTGAGAAGAATGCTTTCACTCCACGGTGTCATGAATATGGTAATCTATGGAAATCACAGAAAGCAGGTACTTAAGTTAAGCACATACTGTACTGCAGGAATCCCTGATGAATTCAAGTCTCTTCTGTTTAGAGAAGATGTTGTTGTCTATTAAGTGACAGACTGCCAGATGTTCATGAAGTAGCACAGTAATGTGCATCAGTATCTTCTTTTCTTCACCCCAGAAGGTAACATTTTCTTTATCATCTATGTCATCCTGGCTTTTGATTGTAAATGTCTAAGCTTGCTTCAAATATTAACTCCTTTTTGTTTTATTGATGAATATTTCATGACTTCAGTACATTTGTAGAATGTAAGTTTTTGCTGCACTATAGTAAGCCTATAATCCTAAAATCTCTTCCTTCACTTGGTATATATATGCTGCTAAAAACCAAACATTGGAGGTAGAACATGAAGAATAATTTGTTCATGATTTTGAGCTAGTAGAGAAAATTTTGGCATGAAAGAAGAAATAATTGTTATTTTAAATAATGGTTTTATCTGCACGCTGAAGCATGGTACTGTATATCTCGTGGTGAGGTCACGGCAATATGTTTTCCTAGAACGCACATTAATGTTCTGTTTAGTCTCAGAATTACTGTAGGGCTGGGGGTTAGCTCACCCGCTTTAAATAATCATGGCCTAAAGAGCGGGCAGAATAGTTGAGTAACTAAATGCAATGGTATATACACACGCGGTGCGGGGAGCAGAGGTTACAGGAACAAGTGTATGTGCAGTAATGACAGATTATTGAGACAGCGCTGTTTACAAAGCAAATAAAAGTTCCAAGAAAAAAAAAAATCAAAATAACCGAAAGGCAGAGTTCTTTTTTTTTTTTTTTTCTGAAGGATTGTTGTGTTCTGTCCTTTATTTTGAAGGGTTTTCCACATCATTAAAGGCAGTGATGCCAGTAATGTTTCAGCTCTAAGAAACAGAGTCGTGAGAATGTCAGAACCCTTTAATACAAGGGACAAATTCTCTGCAGCTTCTCGCTAATATAACTACAGCAACTCTGGGGGCTGTAACAACTGGTATCGGCCCAAGAAACTCACTATCAGATGGAAACTGATAGAGCGAAGTATCCCATCCTCTCTGTGGCACGTCGCCCACCCGCATGCCATGGGTAGGACTCTCGCAGGATTCCCTGCTGGAGGGCTTGACGTGAACCCTACTGCCATCGGGGTGTCTCCTTCGTGCCATGGGTAGGACTCTCGCAGGATTCCCTGCTGGAGGGCTTGACACGAACCCTACTGCCATCGGGGTGTCTCCTTCGTGCCATGGGTAGGACTCTCGCAGGATTCCCTGCTGGAGGGCTTGACACGAACCCTACTGCCATCGGGGTGACTCCTTCATGCCACGGGCCATGCAGTGTATGGGAAGAGCGCATATGTTAACATTGCCAGACTGACACAAGAGAACACACAGCTATTTAAGAGCAGCTTTTAAAGAGAATTTAGCTTTGAATGTCTGAAAGAGTAAGAACGTCTAAAAGAATAAGAATTAGCAGCTCACTTTCTCCATTGCCATCCCTACGTAGTTTTCATTAGTTACGCATTTGACCCAATTAGTGGAAAAAGCTTGTGCACAACATTCTCTCCCTACATCTATGAATATGGATGTGTGCGTTATTTGCCACCTTCAGAAGAACAGAATTCAGCTTTTGGCTTTATTGTTGCATTGGGGTTTTTCTCCCCAGAAGGACAAGCTACCTTGACATCGTGACAAGATTTGTTGTTGTTACTGTTGCTGTTCTTTGGTAGTGGGATTTTTGTCGTTTTTTCCTCTTATGAAAGGTTGGAGTCGTGTTTCATTGTATTCTCCAGGAACAAGGAAGAAAGCAGATACCACTTCAGGAGACTTTAGTAATCTTTGTTGTTGTTGTAAAGTTGCAAGAGGGTGGAGGCAGACCACTGCATGGAAACTGTTGTGCAGTGTCAAGGCCACGTGTACGTGCAGCATGTAATAAGGATTCTAGATACATGCAGCCATTTTGAGCACATTAGAATTTAGAAAAAATAAACCTGAAGGTTTCAGAAGCAACTGGAAAAAATCATTAAAATTGAAACTGCTTTCTCTGGAAAACTTTATACATCAAATATAGAAGTTTTCCACATGAACGAATGGGGGTCAAACATTACTAAAACCTTTGTGCTGAGGGCATATAAAATGACCCATACAAACCTGATTTAAATTCTTGTAGCTCCTGGGTGAGGGCCGCTGTCTACCTTGCTGAAATGTTAATGTTTCCCTTATCTGATTGCCTTTCCATACCATGCTCCCACTTTCAGGGGTCCTGCTTCACCTATTACCCTCCTCAAAGCTATTCATTCTTGTCTGCAATCTTCATAGCTTTAACTGTGCCTGAGGTAGTCACTTGGCTGGGTAGCCTCCCAAGCTGTTTCACTCTTAGCTTTTACCCACCCACCTGATTGTCTCCCCAGTTCTCTGAAGCCAACGAGAAACCTTCCCAGATGCAGTCCTGCCAAGGCAGCAAAGGGATGAAGCCCAGCTTTTCTGCATGCTTATGGAAGAGAGTGGTATTTCGGGAGGATAGCTAAACCAGCTACAGATCAACTGTTCTTCATAGGAAGGGAGTAGTCAGTATGGCTTTATGAAGGGAAACCATGTTTGACCAACTCAATGGCCTACTACAGTGGGATGACTGGCTTGGTAGATGAGAGGAGAGCAGTAGGTGTTGTCTTTAGCAGGGCTTTCAACACTCTCTCCCATAGCATCCTCATAGACAAACTGGTGAAACCTGCTGGAGCTGACCCTGCTCTGAGCAGGGGGTTGGACTTGGTGGTCCCAAGACACCCCTTCCAATCTCAACCACTTTGTCATTCTGTGAAAGCATTTGGCCACCTTTGTCCTTTCCAATCATTTAGAGAATTTGCATTTTCTCCTCCACTCTTCTCTCCTTCTCTGAGGGAAAGCCATTGGTTAAGTAATTTCAGAGAAAGATCTATTCAGAAAAACTAGCCACAGAGAAGGAAGATTAAGACCCACGTCTTGTTCGATTTCCAAAGCACATTAGTGTTTCAGAACACGCTAGTGTTTGCCACTCTGTGGCAGAGTTTTGGTGTGACAGTTATCCATCCCTTTGCGTAGCTACAGAGTGGGCCTTTGTTTGGCGCATCTCCACTGCAACCAGTAGAGAATATTTCAGCAGAGCAATTGGAACTCTCTTTTAGCAGATCGGTTTGTCAGACATTTTTCAATCTTTGTTCTTGTTCTCGTCTAGGTTTGCTATGTGTAAGCAGAAACATCTACACTTGAAAAATGTAAAGTATGTGAAATAAGACAATTTGGCTTCAGTTCTGCTTCCAGATTCACGAGAGACATTGCTGTGTCACTTGAAATTGTTTACATGTTGAAAGTGCACAAGAGGAATTTGGAGAATGAAGGCATACACATCTTCATACCTCCGGCTGGAGGCAACACTCAAGTATAAAAAAAATAATGACATTACACTCAATATGGGAAATTCTTCACACGTGAGGGGAGCAGTATTTTTGAAACATGTTGTCTCATAGCTAAATGATACTGCTGCACCAAGTTTCCATGAGCCAGCGATCCCTGGAATCGTTTATGTTAAGTTCTTCCTTTACCTTGCAACCACTGCTCCCTGAAAATAATTTTTATGAAAATTACTATTTTCCTATGTTCTTTTTGGTGCCCCATCTCATCAGCATATACCAGCAGGATATACTTCAGATCCACTGGAATACTGTAGGAGACTGTTGCTTACTTTTGGCTTATGATGATACCTAGCTGTGCCAGCTGAAATCTGGGTCTTCTAGCAGTAGATAGCATCCGGCCCCTTAGCAGGCGACAGCTCCCAGGTAAGCAACCCATGACTACATCATGGAGACGTATGTTGGACTCTGCCAGAATAAGGAGCAGATCAGTTTCAAAGTTAGAAATGAAGCCCGGGTCGTCTGACGCACGTTGCGCTGCCCTGTTCACTAGCCTGGTCGCCAGGTAGGCTGCTTGCTGGTGTGCCCATAAAAATTGCAGCAATCTGAAGTGGAGGATTCTCTCTACTTTTTACCATTAGGAAACAAGCACCTTTTTTAGTTCATAATATGCTCAATTACCTTTAGATTGATCCATGAATAAATTATAATCAAAACAGACTTATTCACCTTAAAGCTCTCCCGGCTTAAGGTTTCATTGTTGATTCATTATGTTGTCAGTTCTCTATCGGCAGGGTAATGCTTTTTTATATCTGGATAGAGACAGTTTTAGTGGAAGATACTGTTATCTTTAAATGAGTAGGATTTAGCTTTTCTGGTGAGAACAAATTCATCAATGATGAATCCCTGGAGAATCTACTGAAACAAAAATCACAGTGTTGCTGAAGATTTATACAGTTCATCAGTTAAAAGGCAGCTTTTGGAAGTCTTGGAGCGGGGGGAAGGATTTGGATTTTTCCTTTCTTTCTGTAAAATACTCCAGCACAATGTTTGGAGTTTCCAGTTTTGTGATAATGCAATTATAAACAATGAAATAATACCACTTAATATATTTATTTTGGCTCTATTCTTGATGTTATCCCTCCAATAGAAACACATTGAATTATGGCTATATAGAGACAGATGGATACAAATAATGCAGCTATAGACATCACTGATACAAATATATAAGTTGACAAGAATTATCTAATTACTCTGCTTGTTGCAATCTTCTAAGCACTCGCTATGATCCACGTATTCATATTAACTGTTTTTTTCTAGGCAGATGTTGATATGACAAAGATACCAGTGTATGGAGAGTTTAGTGACATTGGAATATCTGTAAATTTAAAAAAAAAAAA
>VZTV01097986.1:0-22680 GCA_013400875.1 Anhinga rufa | reverse complement strand
CGCAGCCAGCGGAGCCCCCCGGCACGGGGCACGGGGCCGCCCCCGGGGGGGCTGCTGGGCCCGCAGCAGCGCGGCCTGCTCCCGGGCGAGAGCCGCGCGCCCGAGCGGGAGCTGTGCTCTAGGCGGGAATCCGTACTTTTGACTGAACGTTTTGTTTCTAGTAATGAAAAACCAGGCGGACTAGCCCCTTTACGTAGAGCTCTTCTGGACTGCAGTATGAAACACCTGGGATTTGCTAATGCCTCTGTCCTCTATGTGTGGATTCTCCCACTGACAGATGTGAGTATCGGTGGGCATCAGGCTAAAAGCTGACTTGAGCGGAGCAGTATCTCTGTGAGCTGTTACACCTATGGCTCGTTCAGTAATCGGGGTGCTGCTGAGGCAGGGCGGGAGTCCCGCTCGGCGGGAGCCCGGCCTGTTTCTGGGGCGGCATCCCGGAGGCATCCCGAGGGCCCTGGCTGGGTGATGGGAAGCGTTCGACACCGTGGAGGTTCTCCCTCCGGGCCTGGCGGGGATGGCTCTGCGTCTTTCAGGCTCTGCCTCACCACCTGTGGATGGGATGAGGTTTCCCTCCGCTGCTCCTGCAAAGCCCGCCGGAGCTTGCTGGTGTGAAGGAGAAACCCATCCCTCTGGCTTAACTTCTTTTTTTTTTTTTTCCGGGGTTTGTCTTTCCTATTAAAATAACGAGCTATGCTTTTAATGGCTTTCGTGATCTTTCGCTGATGTTTAAGGGAAGGAGGGTAATTCTATCCTCTTTTGCTTGAAAGAGCTTTTTAAGACTTGGCAAAACAATAGGATGAAATTTCCGTAATATGAGAAATAACATAATTGGGCATGAGAGTAACCTGGAGATCCTTTGCCGAAGTTGCCAAAGCTCCCAAGTTCCATGCCTTGCTGAGCTGGAGTAGTGATAAAACAGGGGAAAGTTAAAGGTTTTGTCAGGCGGAGGCTATAATTTCTTTGTGTCTTGAAGCAAACTTGCTGAATGGCAACCTTATGGAAGGTACAGCTTTAAATTAGCTGAGAAATAAAACCTCTTACTTTTCTGTTTTCCATTCACTTCATTCAGAAAGGCCAGGAAATTTTATCCGTGTAAGGGATTTACTGCCTGCTGTTAACTCAAAATGACCTGCGCTTTTATAGTCCGCTCAGATACTATATGTGATGTAGACACCTTTTCTGTGCCGCGTTAAGTTTGTTATTAAAAGCCCAACAGCAGCGTTTACTTTCAGTTTTAGCTGTTAAGACTTAACTAGGGCTGGTGTATGTGGGAACGGGTAATATGTTAACTTAGCAGCTGGCCTGGCCGAGATAAACATGGCTTTTCCAAATGCTGTCATCTGGCCCCTTTCCAAACCAAGCCGAAGGAGGAGGTCAGGGGAGGAGCCATCCTTTGCCTTAGTAAAAAGAGGCTTTCATCTGGAAGGAATTGCTAGATAGTATTGACTACGAGAACTGCAGAGTTAAAAATAAAACGGCCAGACCTTGCCTAAGTAAACAGAATAGTCTCTGTGGATGGCTTGTATCTCAGTGCCCATTACTGCGCTGCTTCTCTCTGAAGGTATAGCAGCTGAAACGTAGAATGCATGTTGCTCCTCCTTAAAAGGGTCAGCGCTTTGTATATGGCTTTGAACACGAGAGCTGATAAAAGTTTGTCATCTTTGGTTACAGTGGAGATGTGCAACACAAAAGCGCTATTGTTTTAATTGTTTAAAATTCAGATTACAAGATAATGGTAATGCCATTAGAAGGTTTTCCTTTGGCCTGGAAGCGGCAGGTAGGAGCCTGTCGATCCCTTAGTATTAAAGATGAATGATAAGGAAACCTCTTAAATGCCTGTGACGCTGCAGTCTAGCCAATTTAGGATCAGCTGATGCTTTCTAGTGATAATGGCTTGAGGTTTTCAGCTGTATTATGAAGATATCAGCCAGGGCAAATAGTATTTAGAAGAGAAGTGTACTTTATTGAATGGGGAGATGATCTAGAGTGACAGTAAATTGCATTACTACATGATCTATGCGCTCTGCGCAGTCTCTTCACTGGTAAATGCTAGTGGTAAAATGAAAGATGGTTATTCTTAATGTGTGAAAGCAGAGGAGTCAAAAGTATTATTTGATCTTCCTTTAGGAATCTGAGCTATTTGTGAAAATTGTCTGCCGAAAGCATGGCTTAGTTCTACATCTTAATTACCAGGTGTAGATGGACTTATGCTTATTTTATTATTACTTAATCATGATTAACTTCACTGTGGATTCCCATACACATTTATAACTGTTTTCTCTGAAACTTTGTGCAGCTTCTTACCTTGCCACTAATATGTTAACATCTCCTGCACAAGATAAAAATGCCTGAATTTGATCATAATAACAAACTGTCCATTCTTGCACAGAGTACTTACAGCGCTCTTTAATATTTTAGCAACGGTTGTATCACTTGTGGAAAATGCAGCAGTACTTTAAAATATGCATCTGATTATTTTTTCCTTTTTAAAATGTAGCGTCTCTTATCTCTCCACCCCAATAAAACGGCTTCTCTCACCGAAGGCATCTGTAAAATAACTAGCTGTTCTCAAGTCTCCTGGTTCAGGATACCAAGCATCAAAATCCGAGTTAGTTTTGGTCTTAGCCCTGGATGTGAATTGGCACTGTAATTTTTCAGTGTTGAGGTCTTGAATGTAGTTGTAATTCAAGCTCATAAAATATTAGAAGCTTTGACAGTAGTGAGGTCTGCTTTCTGGAGCTCTTCCCTGTGGGTTTACAGCCAAGGATGGCTTGAGAGTGAGAACAGTTATCTGTGCTGCAGCAGTGATGTTTTATGGCTGGATGCCCAGATTGTCTAGCTTTGCACACAGCTTTATAGTTTGCCTTTGAGGGCTGTGGAGGTGGAAGTCATTTGTAATAAACAGCTATCTGCAGCTTGCTTTTTCTGTGTTTTTGAAATGCACATCCATTTAAAAAATTGCAAACTAGATGCATGTTTACTTAGATTTCAATCAGGAAATTCTATGTTTTAGAAGCTCGCTTATGAGACGTTAACAACTGCTTATTGCTTTGTTTTAAAAATAGCTAATATTTGTCCCTTGGCTGTTCGGGCTTTTTTAGCAGTCGGCTCTGAAGTGCTAGAGAATGAGGTGATTTTTTTAAAAATCTTTTTTTATTTGGGAGAAAAATTGACTTGTCAGATCGATTGGCATCCTTCGTGGTAATTAAGCCCCAGAGAAAAATACGTTTATAGGTCTCAAAATAGTTATTGTGCAGCTACCAGCTATAGGCTCATTTAGGAAAAGACAACACCCACCCCCCTTCCACCGCAAGCTAAAAACCCACCCCGGGCTACGAAGTGTCTAATGTCTGCCCATGGGCGTTTTCCTGAGGCAGATGCGTTCTTTCCCCCCAGCCCAGCTTCTTCTTAGCCTCTACGCACGTTTTCCCATGGTGGCTTTCTGAAGGGATAGTGCCTTTGTTATGGTCTTCCTCAAGAACAACCTCCTGGAACAGCATATCTGGTTTTTCTTAGATGTGCTGTTCTCCTTCCTATATCCCTTTTTCCCTCCTGTGTTCTGTCTCGGTGCTGTATGCTTGAAGTTTACAGTTTTCTCTCTCATACCGCATTTGCGAGGCTTCCCGCTGAGAAGTGGAAGAGCTTTTTGTTTTGTTTGAGAGTACTCGCTGTGGCTTGGATACGGTTCTGGGTGGTCAGTATGTACACGTATCGATTGTTAGTTCAAACTGACTTCTGCCAAGTCTATTTTAAGCTCAGCCACATATCTACGTTGTGTCAGTCTGCTTTTCAGTCGTACTCCAGTCTCAGACTCTCAGGTCTTGCAGTTCTTCAGAATTCCAAAATGTTGTGGTGGCTGATGCTAACGTCATTGGTGCTGACAATGGAGATGCTTGTTTTTAAACAGTAGCTGCTTAGTGGTAAACAAAAGAGCATCAGCCCAGTGCTTTAACACAAACCATTCTAGAAAAAAGGAGCAGTTCAGTGAGAATGAAAAAAAAAAAAAATCCTCTGTAGAGCTGCATAATGTGCTGACTGCCATTTCACTGTATTTTCTTACAAGGTCATTCATAGAAGACCATAGAAGGTGGTGGTTGGCATCCCTTGTAACGTTTTTGCTTGAACCCGCTGTATGTTCATAATAGCCTTGAAGATGATATTTCCTATGAAACGTGAAGTCAAAAATTTTACTAGCACTGCAAGCATAGCCTAATGGCGTGTGTACACTGTCTTCGCACAGTGTATTACCAAAGGCAGTCTGGAGTAGGATTCTTGATTATCCTTCCACTAACATCATTCTTTCTACCTGTAGGTCTCAACTCCCCTCTTCTCTTGATGTCTTCAATTGATTACACGAGCTTACTTAACATAGGAGAATTGCTTGCAATGGTTGTGTTGTCTGATTCCCCCCCTGCCATTTTCAGCTTTGAAATGGATGCTCCATTTGAAAGTTTGTCTCTTACTCTCTGGCTATGTAATGAAAGATGTAACATCTCTGCAAATCTAATCCTTCTTGTCTCTTTACAGTGTCATGGCTTGTAGTGCTGTAAGCGCACAGTATTGTACCTTGTTCTTGTTTTGGTTAAAAATAACCTATTGGCATAAGGGTGCTGATCACATCTGTTCATAACATACCTCTCCATTTTCCTGCTTATGGAACTATTTGGTTTCTCTTTGCATAACATTAGCTGATGTAAACAGTAGATTTATATGTTTATCTTCTTCAGCCTTTAAAAAATAAATTAATATGGAAAATGCAGCATCTTCTGATTAGGAAGGGGAAGAGCCTGGTGGTAGCAATCTAAATGCTATTTAATATTTTCTAGTATGATCATCATGAAATACAGCTGTCTGATCCAATTGTGGAACTAAATTTGGTCTGTCACAGTAGTAGGACCGCTGCTATTGAGGAGGAGAGTCTCTGTATAAATAGCACTGTTTCAGGTGAAAGATGTTATTATATGGGACTTACTGGAACTTGGTGAATGTGTAATTTTTATTATTTCCATTCTTCTAATCAAAGTTTGAGGAGTCCTTCACTTTTTGAAAAGAATGATCCAAGTTAAGTAAGTCTTGTTGGGCACCACGAGTGTGTTACCTAGTGATGTCAGTCTTCACACTGTGCTAGCACATGAATGTGTAATAACTGAGTAGAGCAATGGTTGTGTTATTGGATGGATGCTTACAGAATAATTTGCTTAAAAAAGAACCTCAACTTTAATTTTTCTTGCATTTGTGAAGATGGAATGTTCTTTGCAAATTTCTAGGTGAAATATTGCAGTGACAACAAACCCCCATGCTTTTGAAGCAAATAACCTGGGCTGATAGATATAACCTATTTTATCTGGATGATATTGCAATGCTCTGATAGTCCAACTGTGTGGAAATTGTGATTCCACCACCCCCATCCATCCCCTGTCCCTCTGTCGGCATCCCGAAAAGCAAGAGCTGACCTTTCTGGAATTCTGTCTGCATCTACTGATCAGATAATGTACTTGGAGGCATTTTGGATATATTTCTGAGAATATTTGCTCCCCTGGGCATTTCATGGACTAACCAAAGGCATAAAATAGTTATTACTAAGATCATAATTGACTATAAATTGATTTCCAAAGTGGTATTTACTGCGGCTGGTTTTCCTGTCCCGGAAGATCATTTATGGCTATTTCCTTTCCCCATCTCTCCCCCCACCCTGTTTCTCCTCCCCTCATGGAGACGCTATTCATTTGCCAAGTTGAAAAATGGATGATGGCCCATTCTGATGGTGGCTCTGATGTTCCAGTTTATTATTGGCAGGAATTGGCATCCAGATGCTTCCACTGTGGAAAGTGAAGTAGAGGAACAGAGAACTTTGAAACTTGATGAACTTAATGGAAATAAGGATTACCTTTTCAGCAGTGCAGAGTTAATCTTTTAAACTCTGGTAGATCTGTGGACGGAAAGATAGTAGCTTGGACCTTTCCATTTCCTTGATTTGGACGATAGAATAAGTTGTCTTCTGAATCTTGTAGATTTGGTTTCCAGCCTAAAGATAGGCACAGAGTACTGCAAGGGTTTCTTCTATCACTTGAGTTATGTTGCTATGTTAATTTTCAAAACAGCATTGCAGCTGAAGATGCAGTGGAACAAAACCTAAATTGATTCATCTTTAAGCTGAATGAAATAATCATGGTAGGCAGTGTTTTGATTTTAGTAGTTAAACACTTAAGAATGTACAAAATGTACACAAAACAATTCAGCAGATTTTCTTCATTTGTGTTTAAACTTTAACATATTTGCAGTGCACAACTTTTAGTGCAGTTTATTAGTCTATAGTATGTTTTGTCTTCCTTGACTCGGATCAAATTTGCTGTTAACCTCCTGCAGAGAATTCCAGGACCCCTGACATTTTATTGTGACTCTTGATTAGCTCACCAGGGTTCCTGCTAAGAATTCTTCTTTCATTCACTTGATAAATTGAATTCCCTATTCACAGTGCCTTTAAATAGAATGGTATTTGGAAAACTTGAAGACAACAACTTGAATGTTCAGTGAGCTCACCCAGCAAATTTTAAAATGCAGAAGGAGGAAATTACAGGTTTGTATATTCTGAAATCTTCTAAAAGAATAAACTTTTTACGAAAACGTAAGTCTCCATCTTCATATTCCCTTTAAATTTATTTCCATTCTGGTTTCTACAGCAAGGAGTTCTGTTAACATCTGTTTTTCCCTTTCATCTTCTTTTGCCTTGTTACATCAGGAGCCGTGCGTTCATCTAACTTATGTCTGTGTCTGGGAGCAAGTATAATAAGGCCGTATATGCCCATATAGTGGAACTTCAGCTTTCCAAGGCAGCATGTGTGCAGCGTAGAGAGCATCTTGTTCTTTACAGCCCGTATACCCTAACCTAGCTTGTGCGCACTCACAGGTACCTTATGCCATCACCCACTTCTACTGTGTATCCCCGTACTGTCGCTGGTGATGCTGGCGGGGCTTGTGCTGTGGAGTACCGTTCCGAGCTCTGCAGCATGAGGAACAGTGTCGTCTTTTTTTCCTAATTCTAGATCTTGAGACACATCCTCCCTGTGAGGCCGCTGTCCTTTTACTCCTCCATCCAGGTGTCTTCTCCGTGAGCCTCCTGGGGTTGGGGCCGCAGCTTGTGCGTTCTGAGGTGACACCTGGAGATGCCGGCAGTGAGATGGCAGGGGCCCGTTCCCTGCATACGATGCCATCTTCCTAGAGGCTGGCTTCTGGAGACTTTTGCCACACATTGTGAAATGGTTCTAATATCATAGGAAAGCTCAGGCTGGAAGGGACCTCAGGAGGTCATCTCAGATAGGCAGGGCTGTATTTAAGTCGAGGGACGCGTGCATGTCTGGTGACATATCTACTGCTACTTGCCGTGTTGCTGGTACATGTTGGTGTTATTCTTAGACTTGCCTGGTACAGTTTCCCTGCCTGTGGGTAGGAGTGAGGGAAGTGCGTATGCATTTTCTGCTGTGCCTCTGGCAGGACCTCTGCCTAAAGGAGAGGTATTTCTTCCACACCTTACCTTCCCAGGTCTTTTTAATCACACTGGAGCCACTGATGAATGTGGCAGTGGATGCGTGTGGCTGTGGCTGCTGTACACTGGGTGTCTTTTGTTGAAGATGTGTCGGCACCACCTTTTCCCCAGAACAAGCTCAAGAGCAGCATCCTGAACATATTTGTCTTCAGTATAAATTCTGCTGCCTGCTTTTTGATCCCATTGGTTGTGTCATCTAGCTTGACCTGTGTGAGAGGAACAGCCTGGTCTTCAGCTCCTGCCATAGGAGAGCTGAATATGCTTTCACCTGCCGATAACCGCAATTGGGGTCAGAAATAACAGTTGAGTGCGGGCATGTGACTGATGGAAGAGGGGAAAGGAGGACTAGGGGTGTTGGAAATCTCTACAGGCAAAATGGTACATCATTTTAGTTATGCAAACTTCCTTTTCATTTTTTTTAACCAAGAGGCATAAAGGTTTAGCGGTGCTCGCTTGAAGGCTGTGATGGTACGCTACACAGAAGCAGAGTTCCTAGCTTTCTGCCCTGCAGCACGCTCCGTGTCCCTCCTGACCCGTTACTGATGGACAGGCGATGGACAGGCTGAGCGGCTCCTCCGGCCGCCGACCCTGGGAGTGGTCAGCTCTCGCCGGGAGCCCCGCCGGGAGCCCCGGGGCTCTGGTGTCTGGCAAAACATCCTGTGGAGCTGTTCCTCCTGTTCCGATTTCCTGGCCTCCGATTTCCTGGCCTCCCACTGTGCAGCTGCCCCAGGAAGCAGTGCTCCTCTGACACGTTCTTCAAGTCCAGCTAAATAATTTGAGCCAGAAACTTGTCCATAAGTTGCTTCTGCTTCTATGTCAGTTAATCGGTGGTATTTAGTTGAACAATTTGTCAGTGTGGGGCAGGGCTCTTGTCTTCTAGAGTATTTGCAGAAACCAAAATAGCAAACATAGCATCTGGTGAGAAACTAACACGCTGTGCTCTTGCTGAGCTACTGGATTCCAAAGCTGTTTTCTTTTGTGTATAATGTCCCAGGAAGACTGGGGAAGAGCTCTGGGCCAGATGCTGGATCAACTGCTGGTGAGCATCATCAGGTCTGCAAGGGAGGCAGTGCTGTGAAATTAAATCTAGTTATCTGCACTGTTCAGTGTGTAGCTTAACTTGCCAAGAGAAGAGTCAGTCCACGTTTGCTGGGGAAGGAGAGATGTTGTTTGTAGTGCATTTCTTGCTGTTTGTAGCCTGCTTTGAGTGGTGAACGTAATGCAGGCTTTTTTGGGTTGGGTGTTTGGGGTTTTTTCCTCCTCTTGGTTTCTGCATAGCCCAAGTGGTGAACATGATGGGAGAGTTGAGCTCTGTCGGCGTGTTGTCAGCAGACTGAGGGAGCAAATTCTGATGTGGTTCGTTCCTGAAATGTATACAAGGGTGAGGTTTTGTGTATAGTGTTCTAGCCCATGGCCAGATTTCCCTACTAACTACTTAAGTTGCCCCAGAGTGGAGCTTGTGTGTACATTAATAGGCCTGCACTGTGGAGAGCAACACCTTCACGGAAGAGGTGGTGTACTTGTGTGATGGCAGCTCCACACCCTACAGCATCATCTACACTAGCGTGTTAATTTGGATTGGGAGTTTCATGTTTAAGCAAACCTTCTGATTGTCCTAAGTGCTTTGATCAACATGATGGAGTGGTCTTGCAGAGCAACAACTGTATTCCTTTTAAATAAAATTCCACTGGGTGACGTGCTCCAAGGGTGCGGTTAACGCTTCCCTGCCGCAAGTGAGCATTCGGTACGTGGGAGTGGGCTGGAGCTAGTCTCACGTAATGAAGTCACCTGGAAGGGGGGGGTAGTGTGGTTCTCAAGCCCTTTGCACTGACAGTTTTGCTCTGCAGATCCACTCCTATTGGCCTGCACTGCTTAGTAATGAAGATGTAACATACATCTCCTGAAACGTTCTCGGTAGTACTCGGTACTCTCATTAGTACGCCATCTGTCTCTGGTAACGATCCAGGAGAAAGTGAACAAAAGGAAGTCTGCAGATGAAAAGCAGCGCTCAAATACGGACTCGTTAAACTTCTGATGTCTGACCTACCGCTTACAGTTAGCATGTATCCTTAATTTGTAAAGGCTTTTTCTTCTCTGGGATTTTTCACCACTTCTAGTGACTAGTAATCAACTAGTAGAGGCCAAGACAAGGCCAGGTCAGTATGCTTTTTTATAAAAACCTTGAACTGAAGAATAGTAACTATCTAGTCTTTCTTTATTTTTGTTCTAATCTAATTTACTTCAGTGGTTGCTTACCTAATGTGTACGTAAAGTAGGGTCACAATAAGCTAACACTGGTGAATTGGAAACCTCTAGCAAGAGTCTAGGTCCTGCAGTAAACAGCAGCTGGCACTTTCCTCGAGGTCCTGACAGTGTTTTGTTGCTCTTTAACCAATCACACGAACTGGCATGTTAGAAACTCCATGTGCTACTGCTGGAGATGCAGCCTTGAGACAAGGTGGTGTAACACAGGTGCCCTTTTTCTTTCTGACCATGGAATGTCTATGTTACAGTTTGTAAGGAGTTGAGCTCTGTCGGCGTGTTGTCGGCAACCTAAAATCTTCCTGTAGTCCAGTTCTGTGTGAATGCAATGCTTTCCACAACCCGTTCTCAACTAATGCTATAGTGTTCTTGAGTGTCTTTAAATGGCAGCTACATTCTGGTCCTGCACAAATTTCAGAGGTGAATGAAGTTGTCTGTGCATCTTACACTTTAGTCAAGTGTGCTGTGGCTTAAAGAAAGCCTGGAAGGGAGTACATGGGGATCAAGTCTAATCCCACGCAATTACAGGCAGCAGTGGAGAAGGGTCCACAGAGCAGCATAGACCTGAAGATACTTGCTAGTGCTCTGTAACAAGTCAAATAAATGAATAAAAACACACAAAGAAGACTTAAAGGCCAAGCCTGTATTGTACAGTAGAAGGAAAGATCAAGGGCAGCGTTAGTATTAGTGGTCTGTTTCTGTGCAGGAACACTGGAGTTTCTAGGGGACTTCAGAAACCAGAAGGCTGTTCCCGTTAGGTGATCGGGTTTGTCTTCAGTGCTTCAGGGCAAGTTGACCAGATACCGGGAGCATCAGAGGCCCACAGTTGTTAGCGGTGGGTGATATCTGATGTTTCGGAGGAAGGGAGGAATCCCCTGTCAAGGCAAATAATGTATTAAGGAGTGACAAGTGCAGGACAGGGACATAATCTGACAGCTAGAAACCCCAAAGCATGGGATTAATAAATTATAAAACGAGGTCAAACAAAACCACTCATCAAGCTTCATTTATGACCCCCTCCAGGAACAAATTTTGCACCCAGACTTTCGAATTACACGGTTTAGTTTCAAGATTCATGATCACACCCATACACGTAACCTGTCCGTAAACTTGTCCACAGTGGTGTAGCTGAGGGCTCTTCCCCCATTAATTCCCTTGAAAGGGTATTGTAGGATTTTACTTTGCAAATGGATAGAGGCCTCCTATTTCCAGTCTAACTGTCTTTGTGTCCAGGAGTTGGTGTGGCCTTGTATCAGCGTTACTTTTTAATAAAAACAAGTCTCCCTTTCTTTAGGTATTTTGCCTCTTCTCTTCCCCGAATGTAATTTAAAAAGATCTGGTATGTCTCCTAATGGTGTGGTTTTGGCTTTTGTTGGGTGGTTTGGTATTTTTTTTTTTTTTTAATGCTACAGTGTGGAAGGTTTTTCTTTATGCCTAATATAAATCTCCTTTGTTGCAATTTAAATTCGGTGCTACTTACCACAGGTGAAGTAGAAAGATTGTACTCGGTTCTTCTCTCCCTCTGTCTTTTAACACCTATTTGAATAGAGGGGTTGCTGTCTCTTTAGATTAAGTGAATGCAAGTCTCAAGTTTTTTCCACAGGCCCATGCTTTTTTGGTCTCTGATCCTTGTTGCTGTTTTCTAGACTCTGCAGTTGATCTGTATCTCTGTTGCTGTAGATAGTCCCAAACTGGACGCAGTACAGCAGCTGATGAGTTTGTGACCATTTGTGACGTTGTTGCTTTGCCTTTGGACTGAGATCCGCTGTAACAACTCTTTCTTCATCCCCAGAACTGGTGTTTAGCCAGTTGTTCCCCGTGCCGTATTGATGCGTACGATTGTTCCTGCCAGACATGGTACTCTGCACTCTTTCTCACTGAATTGCACTCTACTTTTTTTTTATATCTCGAGTTTATCAGGTTCTTCTGAATGCTGCCTGCCCGTAATTGTTTTGCAGCCCCATGACGTGTCGCATTCTGGAAACTTAGGAAGTGCACCCATTTTTCCAGCAGCAAAGTGGTTAATAAAAATTTTGCTGCTGGACATGGGGCATACTGCAACAAAACCCATTGGTTCGCTGCCTTGTTGGAAGGGGAAGTGCTGAGGTTACTTGTTTTGTGGGTATTTTATTGTTAAAAAAAAAAAAAGAAAAAGAAAAAAGCAACCATGTTCTTACTGACAAAACTTTACATGTTGCTGGAAAAGTCAATAATGTACTTCTGTTGCCTCCCTTTTGTCCTTTTCAAAAATACTGGCACCTATGCCATAGGGAAACACCAGACTTTTTTTTTCCTCCACAAATCCTTGTCAGCCGTTACTGATGTTTTTATCCCTCACCTTTTTAAGTTATATGCCCAATCTTTGCCATTCGCTAGTGTTCTGGAGTGCCGTCCATCTTCTGCTGATTCTTTAAGGTAATCTGTAATGACTTGGACACAGTTGTTCTTGTGGTAAGTTACATCAGGCCCAGCCACTGGAAGAACATCTGATTTCTCTAGGGACTTTTAAAGCTGTTCTTACTTTTGCTGCTCTGATTTCCTATTTGGAGTGGTAGCAAAATGTTCAGTTCAATCTCCCTGTTTTTGCTGCCGGTCCATGGAAGTTTTTCTCAGAAGTTGGTTATTTCTTCTTCCCAGACTCGGGGAAAAGGCACTTAAGACACCCGTCTTGAGGTTCTTGTGTGGAGTGGTGTTCGCCAGCCCTTTTGAGCGAGGAAGCCAGAATGAAGCCTTGCGGTGGTGGTGGTGGCGGAGATCCTGGGCAGGAGCAGCTCGATGGCTGACTTTTAGCTGCCCCTGCCACCAGGTTGGAGCTAAGCCTCCCTGCGTGGGGAAGAGCACTGCGAAACCCCCCCGTGAAGCTGTTGTCACCTGCAGGCTCAGCACCACTTCAGATGGTCGCTGGCCATCTGTTCCCAGCTGACCTCTTTAGTGAGGCTAAAGCAGAAAGAGTACTATCGCTTTAGCCCTCATAGGGTCATCTGTCAACAGTCCCCCTTTCCCACTGGCAAAACTAATGTTTCCTCTGGCTTATTAATGAAGCACCTAAAGGTTGATTTACTGTTACTTTCTATATGCGCAATGCTAATACACTGTTGGCCTTCCTCATTTTTGTCCCCATGTGTTTGTGCTGGGTGTTTTTCATATTCCTTCTTATTTATTTGACCTAGTTTTGTGTGCTGCTTTGTTTTTTGGGGAGATTGGAGAGCTTGTAATTAGGGGATCAGCTTGACTCTTCTTGATTAATGACTGAGCCTAGATATTAAGGGAAAAAAAAGCTGGCACTTTTAAAGTCGCACCAGCTCCCTGCCTTCCCCAGTACTTTAGAAAGGTCACAGGGAGCTGGGCTGGGTAAAGATGAAGCAGGAAATAAAAACGAGCAGTAGGCATATGTGGAGTTTTAGTTATCTGTTCTAGTGGTCATGAAAACAAAGACTGCTGCTCATATGGTGACCTCTTGCTTTATGTAGTGTTCCTCCTATACATTAGGGTATCCGCATTGTCATTTAGATTCTTGATGATTTCCAAGAAACAATGCCTGCCTCTTCCTATGTGACAGTATTTTTCAGTTGTCCTGAATTAATTGAAGCCCGCCGTTCCAGTATTCACTGCTATTTATTTTGTTAATTTTTTTAATTCCATTTCATTGCCACCCTTCAAGCTGCTTTCTGCCTTCATGATCTCAGCCACTTCTTTCTTACCATCTGGAATCAGATCTTGAAGAACTTTCTAGATAATAACTTTCGTCATTTCTATTTGAAACTGTATAATGCTAGATTTTGAAAGCGTGGTAGATGGTTACTGTGTGTTTCATGTCTCTGCTGTCCAGACCCTCTGTTATCCATGTGATGATGCATGGCTCTGTTAGCTCCTTCCAAAAAGCCCGCTCAGCATGCTTTGGTAGCCTGCCTTTGGGTGATTATTTGTCAATTTTAAAGTTTCCCCCCATCCATCATCATTGTGAGGAAAAGTGTATGTTCAGAAATGCGTGAGGCCCTGTTGTATGGTGGGGGAAGTCAAAACCAGAGCAATATTAAGCAATTGTATGCAATTTGTAGTTTTTCTGTCAGTAACAGCAACTTTGACAGCTATCAAGGGAGGGTTTTCCAGCATGAAGTAGGATGTGAATTTAAGGTATAAGAGACATTCCAGAATTAAGGTATGGGAGCTATTCTCTCATGGGGCTAAACCAGGCAAAGACATCTGTAGACAGAGGCTAAGAATGCTATTCTGAAGAGGTATTCCAGGCAGTTTTCCTATGTAAATATACCTTCAGCATCTTAAATATATACAAACAAAATTCATTAGGCTGCTGGGTTTGGAGCTGTGACACAGGGAGGGACAAGAACTTCTGAACTATACAACACTGTATGGGTAATAACCTTGCATGTAATAACACAAAGAGACTGTACTCGAAGTTTGTTTAAGAATACAATATTGCCGAAAGGCATGTTGGAAAATCCTGTTAGAATGTCATGTCAGTGCTAATTCAAAATACCAGCTGTGGCTTCAGATGTGAAGCAATCCAGTGTCTGATACCAGCTAGAAAACTGAAGTTCTCACTTAGCTTAAAAAATAAAATCAGCCAAGATTTGTTAATTTTTTAAAGGGATTAATAAGCCTTTCTGCAATAGGCATTGACAGAACATAGCCATAGATCTGAAGTTGTTCTGACCATGACCTGCATTTTGTCTTGCTTTCCTATTTGGAGAGATCTCCTAAGCATGTGTACTTTAAAGGTAACCTTGGTTTAGGTTTGGATTTAATAAGCTAATCGCAACATTTAAACAATACTCAATGGTATAGTAAAACTCTTTGCTCTCTGCTCATAAAAATCCCTCATGATTTTGATACATCAGATCCATGTATATGAAGCAGGCAAACTCCTACAGGTATACTCTGAGACACTTCTGGTTTAAATCATAGGAGCTTTGCATTAATAATTTTTTTAGCATTTTTCCTGTAATAAAAATTAAATTGTCACTCAGGAAGTAAAACTGCAACACATGCCTTTGACAACATACTCAAACTTTATATAGCAATGCTTTTATTGTTTTCCTTATGTTTTGCTCTTAGATTACTAATTTCTGCCTAGAAGTGACAGCAAGAGTTGCCATCTGAGAGGCCACTTGGAGCTTTATTTCTATTTTAAGTGTATTTAAAGTGCACGTATTCAGAAGCATCATTATGTAAATCAGTTTTGAAAATTGAACTCTATTAAAAATGGTATCATTTTCTGAGTTAATGGAGGCCATTTTAATCTCAGAAGTAGAAAAAAAACCCCAAACCCCAAACAGGTTTCCACTAGGAACGGCGCTTATACCTTATGTTGTACTTGATATGATAATATGGTAATAAAATACATTGTATTTTTAATTGAGCAAAATGTTTGCTCCTCTTTGATTTGGAAAAATCCTCTGACGTGGTGTATTACCCGCGTAAGGGAGGGAACAGCATACAGCAGCGCTTGGCAAATGTCAAAACAGAACCACCTTTAGAGGACAGAAAGGCTGGAAATAGAGAAGTTCATAGTGGAGTCCAGTCTGAGTATCAAGACTTTGGCAGTCATGAAAGGAACTTGATATAACCAAAAAGGCCTAACAAGGAAGTTGGGAAGAATGTACTTTCATGGTTTAAATGAACTCTGCAAATCAAGTCAAGTGGTCGTGGTGCTGTGGGGGTGTTTGTGTGTGGGTTTTTTTTGTTGTTGTTGGTTTGTTTTCAGGGCTTTTTTTAATACTGCACTGACTATTAAAAGGGATTTAAATGTAATTGTGGTGTTCTGGAATTGCTGTCATGTCATGGGTTTCCTGAACTACTAGCAGGAGGAGACCAAAAAGCTTCTCATTTTGCACTGACTTGTTTCATTCACCTGCTTTAAAAAAAAAAAAAAAAAAGGCTAGAACTTCCCTTGGCAATAGTCTGACAGTGTGGGAGAGTTCACTTGAAGACGTGGCTTTGTAGAGTCTGGTGTGACTTGAGTAGGGAGCGCTGAAAATGAAGGGACAGGGTGTTGTTTCTTTGTACTTACTGAAATCCTGGGGACTTCTGTTCTCCGGAGCTGACAGGAATAAAGTCAGATCTATTACGGTTCCAACTCGGCTTCTTTTGGTAAAGCAAGTCAACGCTTTTTGCACAGTCCTAGAACAATCCATTTAAAACTACAATTTCAAGTACCCTTTTCTTAAGTGCAGTGTTAGTATGTGATGCAAATACCCACCTGCACCTCTTGTGTGTTTGTTTCTTTTAATGCTAACATTATTAAATGTTTCTCAGACATTGATGTACAGCACCATATTTGACAGGGGCCCTTTGAAATTGCATAAAGTCCAGCAGTCATGCAGGTGTCACAAATTTTTGGTCATGACAAAGTGACTCAAGCATTTAAAATACAGATCACTAATGCCACTTCAGTTGTGCTGACCTCCAGCTGCTATTCCAGACTCTGGGTCTTGCCATATCTGTCACTTCAGTAAATAGTGCGAGTGTTGTAAGGAGCCTAAAAGGGCACTGGCACCTATGTTTAGACCTGAATTACTTACCGTACCATTTATTGTTTCGGGTAACACGAAAAGGGAAATTGCTTTTGGTTTAGTCTGGAGCAGACTTTTGGTCTGTGCAGGACCCCTGTCAGCATTAGAGCATCTACAGTGGCCAAAATCGGTATTTTCAGGCAAGTGAAAAAGCCAAAAACTAACCTCCTTCAACAGCCAAAATGTCAAAAAAATTACTACAACATTCCTTTTTTTTTTATAGAAAGGGAAATGATATAAGAATGTGCAGACCTGTTAAAAGGAAAATAAGAGAAAGTTAAAAGGCAAAATGTTTTGTGGGGAACGTTTGAAGGCAAGATGTGCAAAATCTGAAGACTATCTGTGTCTCCTTTAGGTAAAGAGCAGCCCCCACCCTCCTGGCCTGTTGTGATAGAACAATTGAGCAAAGAATGTTATAACTAAAAAGACCTTTCTTGAAAAAAAACCAACAACAAAAAAGGGGGGCTGTAGGCTTTGGCAAGTTAAATGTAAAGCAACAGTAAGTTAAGCTAGAAGTGATCTCGATGACTAATTGGAAGACATCAAATATAATAATACCAGTAATGGTTTCAGCCCATCAGAAAGGGAGTATTTTCAGAAGATTTGGAAGGCTGATAAATGATGACGACCTAAAGAGCTGTCAGGGAAGATGAAATAGTTATAGAGAAGTAAACGAATTATTTGCATTGGCATTTATTTGGAAGTGTGTTGGGGAGGTTCATTGTTATAACCATTTATTACAGTGATGGACAAAAAGTGTAGATGGTGAGGTTTCAGATAGATTTTCTTCTTGATTTGGGACAATTTAGGTTAAATTTTAACCAAGATGGTACTGGAACAGTCTTGTTCTGTATTCATGCAGATTCTTCAGCTAGAATTTATAGGATGAACACAAAATACGATGATTTGAATTCATCTGGGCCTTAGTTTGCAACTCCTTGAGAAAAATATTGATGCATGTGAGAAATTAATACAATATGTATTTGATCAAAAAAAGAAAAATAGTTGGAAGATAACGTACTCGCTCATGATCTTTAAGGTATATTGTGAATTACAGCCATCAAAAGCCAGCAGGACTTGCATTAATTACCTGGGGTTTTGTTTTGTTTTGTTTTGTATTTTGGGTTCCCCCCTCCCCCCCAGTTTTAACCTTTCTTTCCACAGAGTGTGCTGATATTAAGCAGGACTTCTGAGTGATTGTGGAAAGAGGTTCCAAATAAACCTACCTTTCTGAATTTTCATTGTCTACTGTTTTATTTATCATTTGTTTAAATTTTAGAACAGCTTTTTTTTAAAAAAAATGCTTTTATTACAGCATTAGAAGCAGCCTTTTTTAAACATGAGATGTAGAAAGTTAGCAATATACGTATGGATTGTTCACCTCCTAGATAAACTTCATCTTACTGAAAAGCTCTTCCAACCTTTATTCTTATCAGGGAGAAAGAACAAGAAACACAAGAAGAGGAACATTTGATGGAAGAAAAGAAAAAGAAAAAGCAGGAAGAAAAGAAAAAGAAGGAAGGTGCTCAGAAAAAGGTTTGCTCGTGTTCCTGTTTTAAATTATATATTCACTTTCACGTGTAACGTACAGGTAGTGGTTCTGCAGCCTTTACTTTGTGAATAATTTTGACACAAGTGAGCAGTCTGTCGACTTTGAGTGAGGCCGTGGTCAGAAAATCTCTGCAAAAGCAGTTGTGACAGGTCATTAGCACTCCCCAAGCTGCCTACTATCCCCTGATGTTAAGGTGCTGCCCCTACAGCTGTGTCGGGTGAATGTTCCCCATCAGCGTCAATGCCAAGGTAACTAGATCAGTTCCGACTGATGCTGAAGTGACTCTGGATTCGGAGACCACCGCGCACTTTCTGTGGTGTGTGTTCTCCTGCCTCGTTTTCTGGATTGCATAGTTTTAATCTTAAACGGCCCTTAGGATGTGGATAGGAATTGATCACTGTCTTTTCCAGTATAAAAATTAGGCATCATAAAAAAAGTGGGTAGATTCCAAACAGGTAAAAAAAAGATGGGTCTTCACAAAATGTGCGGTTACCCTGTGTAAGCTAATAGTATGTATGGATTCAAAGAGATACCCGGCAAATTCATGGAAGTTGATTCTGTTGAGTGTTAAAAAGTTCATAAACGTACTGTTTGGTTCAGGAAGCCTCTGAACCTCAAGCGCCAGAAGGCCGGGTGGGTAGATGGGGGTACTGTCATACTGCTTGCCATGTTATACTGTCTCTTCAGTATCTGCTTTTGGCTTTACTCAGACAAGGGTAGCTATTCTTACATTCCTAATACGGGGAGTTAAACTAACATTCTCCAATCCTTGATTGGAACCGACGCCTGATTTATGTAGGCAGTTTCTGCAAAAAGGTCTGCAGCCCTGTAATTATCGGGTATTATTTTGAATATTGACAAGTAGTTGATTTCTTTTGTTCTTTCTTCTTTCAGGCTGCTGAACAAAAAACCAAAGGTAAATTCACATTTATTCTTTGTAGAACCATTTGATATTTTTGTAAGTTTATTTAAAAAATGTGCTTGTACTTTTTATTCTTTGTGTCTTCTAGTGTATCTTACTAGGATAGTTCTGTTAAAGTCTTGTTGGAGGAGCTGACTATATGTTGGGATTCTCAGTATAAGCTTTTTCTTTGCTTATCTTGCTGGGTATCATATGGCACCTTTTTGCCGAAAATATATGGATTCAGTTTTTATGAAACATAACATGTCAGCTTTTTTGTCTAATGTAAAGACAGATAGAGTTTTCCATTTAGTTGTTAGTAGTTATTTATCTATTTCAAAGACAACTAATTGCCACCAACAAGGGTAAATTTCTCCCCCAGCATGCACAATTTAAGTCAATTTAGTGAGTAAACTCAACTTACAAGAAAGTGATTTTCCCCCCACTGCCTTCTGGGGTTTCTGTATGGGTATTTTTTTCTTTCTGTATGCTTGATAAGTGCATTGAATTGGTTTGCAGCATGGTCCAGGAAGCAGTGGATAAGCAAGGCATTCTCCTTTTTGGGGCAGTGAACTCCTAGGTGCTCTAGGAGAAATGTTAATGAAGCCATGGCCTTTAAAAAGGTGAGGAAGAGAGTCGTGGCAATGCCTCTCTTCTGCAACTGTTGGCTTACAATTATTTTATCTAGTCTGTCCCTTAATGTACATGGCACCACACAGAACTCAGGGCTGCGGAACAGTTCTGAACGAGTTAATATGCACTGTTATTTATTGCTGGGCAATTAGGTGACAGACAGGCAAGTAGAGCTTCCCAGATTCCCAAAGACTGGGAATTAGAGGAGAGCCAAGCCTAACATGTGGGGTTGACAAAACAACTTACGTTTCAAACACTTTTTATGTATTTATACAGCAGTAATTAATTGCTTCAGTAGTACTGAATTCAGAAAAATTAAGTAACTACATGATGGAGAAACTGTAACAAGTAATTTATTGAAACTCTGTCCTTTTCTTTCCAAATTTTTCTTATGTAGAAAGTGTGAAATCGGAAAATTTTAGCCTGAATTCTGTTGCATCTGCCCTGTAAGATCTCATGTAGTTTGTAACAGTGGTTTTTACTTTCAGGAGGAGAGGGTAGCAGAAGTAACTAAGCCCCTCGAAATCTTAAGTACATGAAAAAATTCAGAATTAAGATACATCAGAGCGATTCCTATCTAAATGGAATATTTCTGTTTCAGCAGTATTACATGTTTTGTTCTCTGTATCAGCTTGTTTATGTGTGAAAAGGTTTCACTGTTCTATGAAGTATTATAATGACTTCAGTCTCATAGTTCAATGGCAGATGTGTTTGCTCTCAAAGTAACTAAGTTCATTTTCACGTGTTAATACAGTGGCTCTTCATTTCTGTTGATACTGAAACCCGGTGCCTTCTGCTTTCCTCTGTGGGATGGTATTATTTCTCTTTGTTGTGACAGCTTTATTTTTAATTGCTTGAAAATGTCAAGTTTAGGTTTTTAAAAGTAGCATGATAACAACTTCATTATTTTGGTGTATTTCAGGTACGCTTGTGAGTTCATTTCTTTCCAATTCAGGGACTGCCTTTCTCCAGCTGTTTGATTTTTTTTTTGTCCGTTATCTTTGTATTTAAGTGTCTTTTATGCTACTGCTATAAAATATGAATTGGGAAGAAGACAACAGTAAATAAAGGTAGTTATGTTAAAGATTAAGCAGTTCTGGCTTCTATTGTTCCATCTATCAGAAGCAGTAATGCACCTTTTTGTAGTTAGGCTTCATTGGAAAGAGTTGACCTGGCCTAATGAGAAACCAAACCTCTCCTGTTCATGTTCAGTGCAATGGATAGTGGTTATTGAGCCGTGTGGGTGACCCTTCTTTTTAATTGCCTTTGGTGGGCAACTACTAGTTGCTCTTGAGGTTGGTCTGAGGGAATGCTGTATTTCCACTTTATGATACTGTTCTCTTACATTTATCTGTAGGAGGGATGTACACAGGCTTATGATAGGTAACAGGGAATTCTTAAAATATAGAAAATATTAATCCTAATGAGAGGAAAAAATTGGCTGAATTTTCTTCATAGAATATTCAAAGTTGACTGTAAACTGTAACGCAGGACTGTACCAAGTATTTTATTTCTATACATTTTCAAGGTTGAGTGACAAATGCTGCTAGAACTAAAAGGCAACCCGGGGATTATAATTGAATTTAGTTAATTTATTTCATATCTGGGACAGAGCAATGAAATTCCTTGTAAAGACGGGATGACACAGTAAAACCGGGCGAATTGACTGCAGCAGGTATGCATGCCAGCATATGGGATGTATTAAAGATGAAAACTAGGCTGGAACCGAACCTTTTGCAGAATATTGCTGTATCCAGATTTTGGTAGGTATGATCTTTATGAATGTGACTTAACGTAGTTGCCTGTGGTAACTTAAAAAATGAAGGAATTTTTTTTCTACGTGTGTCCCTCAGTTCTGCAACTGGGTTGCTATAGCAACGAGAGACGCCTACGCTGTTTGGGTCACACTGGAGAAAAATGAATTGTACAGCTGGAGACTGGCTATGGAGGGATTTTTCACTTTCTGTTTTGCAGCTGATTGGAGACAACATGTTTATACTGTTCCTTATTTGGTCTCAGCTGTATTTTTGAAGGAGAAGGCGCTTTCTTGAAGCCGCTACGATGGGCAAACAGTGCAACTTGATAAGCACTAGGAAAGGTTAGCCCTTTCGGTTGGCTTATTCTGCACTAGAGACCTACCCTGCGATCAAGGTGCTTTTGAATTTTTTAATTAATACGAAGATTTTTGTTTATTTGTCTAGCGCAAAGGAAAATTTGGAGTTACTGTCCTATCTAGTAATTAACTCGTACGCTTTGTATGCATACTTATAATGTGCTGTAAGATGATACAGGCTGTTGCATGTTCGGTCGCTGGTGAGGCCTCAGGAAAGAGAAACTAGTAAGGAGGAAAGAGGTTTCCTGTGGGTGTGCGTATATGGCGTGTTGTCAGTTAAGCATTGCTCGGAGGCCTCAGACCGAGCTGAACGTTTCCATTTGTGATGTGGAGCACGAATCCCTTCCAAAACAAACACGGGGAGGTATGTGGCTGCTTCTGGAGTCGCTGGCCGGGGCTGGGAAGCGCTCCCTTGCACAGCTCTTGCGCCTACTTAAACAACTTAAATTAGTTTTTCTGTTTAAAAAAGGATCCAACTCTTTAAGTCTTCTCTACATAACGGCTTCTTCAGTTTCTGAGTTTCTTCTGCAGCATTGTTTGCCAGAGTATTTTTGTTAGGCTGAATCTTTTGTAAATACCCTGTTGGCAGCAGTTCTAGGGAATGTGTGAAAGGAGAAAAAGATTGAAGAGCTGATAAGTGGCTGAAATGTTTCTCAATTACTTGAAAACAAATGAAAGTAGTCTTCCTGTTCAGCTGGAGAGGAGTGTTGCAGAATTAGATGAGGTGGGAAATGAACATGTTTTTATTGCATGCTGTGCATTGTACTTCCACGTTACTGTTATTTTATGGTAATTTTTTTGAGAACAGGACTATTGAGCACAGCCTATTAGTGTTTATTTTAAATGTGTAAACTCTTGCCAGTTTATATGCACTTGATAAAGAAACTTTGTTCATAAAGGCTTCTGTAATGAAAACATTCAGTTGTAACTACCAGTAGCAGTTTTGTACTGTATGGTAAATAGTCACTAGTATGGTAAATGGCTGTTACTTAACGGCAGGGGACTTTTAGGAGAGCTGTGCTTGTGATAAATGCTACGAGGTCAGTGCATTTTGCTGCCTCCTTTTCTTCGAGCCATCCTGCTGCAGGCTCAGTCAGCACACGGGTGGTCAGTTCCTTGATCCGCAGGGATCCGTCTTGGGGC
>VZTV01097978.1:5463-22446 GCA_013400875.1 Anhinga rufa | reverse complement strand
TGGTGTGAATTTGGGGTTGTCCTGTGCAGGGAGAGGAGTTGGACTCAGTGATCCTTGTGGGTCCCTTCCAACTCAGGACATTCTATGATTCTATTATTCTATAATGTTATCTCACAGATGTGACAGACCCTGACAGTGTAAAGGGAAACATAATCTTTCATATGAATAAGAAGTCTAATATCTCGTATTTATTCTTTATGTATCAAAGCTAACTCCACTTAGAAAGGGGCTTTTGTAACAAAACACCACTGTAAGTCAATCTCTGGGTTACACGGGTAAAACAGGGAGAGAAACAATGTGTTGCAGAAAACAATTTTTGGAGAAAGATCAGTTTTACTGATCTTGGTAGGGAACCCATCTAATGAAAAAAATAAATAAAAAATAAAATATAGTTGATGTATGAACTATAAGATTACTAACATATTACAAACATTTTTTTAAACTTTAAAAAAATCCACAACTCGGGTGACTACAAATATGCTTTGCTGAGAGCAGAACAATTGTTCACACATCTGGAACTCAATCTTTTTCCTACATTTCTTTAGAGCATCATCATGGAAAATCCCTCTTACTTATTATTCCCATTGCTCCAGAGCATCCTCCACTGGAAAACTAACACTCGGAGCAGTAGAGAGAGGCAATTAAAGAGTGAGAATAATTACAGGAGGAGAAAAGTTTATTGCACATACTACAAAACATGAAGTGGAGACACTACTATAAGACATCCTTGCAACAATGCAGAGGCTAATGCATTTTGAAAATAGCCACCCAAATACTTCTCACTCTTTGACCCAGTTTAATTATCCTGAAAATGAGTATAGAATAAAGAATTTTGATACTCAGTTGTGAGAGGCATTCATGAAAACCTATATTCTCCCTTCCAATTGAAGTTCCATTTCCTGCCAGATGAACCATGAAGTGGTAACAGCTTGGGGCAACATTTTTGATATGAGAGCTCTCCTAGAAGCAAGTCTCTGAGAGAGAGTGAGAACCAGGGAGACCAAAAGAGAGGCGTATACAATGAGAATTGATATAATAAAGAACATATTTTGTTAGAAGATTTTAAAAATATTTAAAAGGAGTTAATATATTACACAAATAAAGCTGATTGATTGCATTTGCAGTGCAGTTAAGCAATTTGAAGAGTGCCAGATCAGTATTCTCATTCTATAATGGCCATGATAACTCATCATATTTGCTTTCCTATTTGTAATCATATTTTATTTTCTTTACTAGAATTCTACAAGTAATTGCTGGTGGCATATAGACTAAATCACAGATGTTAGAACAAAAGATAAAACAAGTATACTGAATGTACATTTCTCATTTACACCCAACAAAGGTTGTCAGCTGTTCCTTCCTTGCAGCTGCTTAAAGGTCTTGCTGTCCTCTCCCACTGGAATGACTATCTGTTGAGAGACTGCAATGCAACAATGTTCTTGTTAATTATTTAATTATGTTTAATTGTAGTTAACATCAAGCATAACAATCAGAAAATATGTTATATTAACTATATGGAGTATTTTTCCCAAGTGCAGTTTTCATGAGGCTGGCAAAAGACTTCTACACTGAAAAACTAGTCTGACAAATGCCTATTTGTCACATCAACCCATCAGAATCCACAGGAGGATGACTTTAGTTTATCCAAGTTATGGCTAGAGCTAAGTGGAGCCTTTCCTTCCCATCTGTACCAAAAATGGATCAAAGAGGCAATTTCTATTGCTGTTTTTATGTTTTGAAATTTCACTAAGCAGACATATTTAAACATAAATTACTTCATTGATAGTCAGGAAACAATCCAGAACAGACGTTCCCAGGACATTCTCTGACAGTCATTAATCATCAAAACGTGGTCTTTTATTTAATGGGCACTGAGTTCAACAGAAACACTTGAGTGCATCTCACTGTCACTTTCTACAGCAGTTGTCCCTCCCAGTAGAGCTCCCACTGACTGCACTCAAGCCAGGATGTCTGTCCTAGTGGATCAGCTGTGGAGAGGTCCCAGTGCAGAGATGTTCAAACACCATGACAGAGTAGTCTCCAGACCCACATGTCAGGTCCATATCCTTGCTGTTCTGACCTGGCCGAAATCATCCTAGAAACAGCATAGCCAGCAGTTAAGTATCCCTGGAAAATACAATACTGAAGTTAATAGTTGTGATGAGAGTGTGGCTGTATTAGTAACTTCACCATCCCATTCACAGTATGTCTATACACATGGGTTCAAGCAGGACTCTGTCCTGCAGGTGAGTTCAGATTTCCACAATTCAGAGGTAGCTGTGGAGTCCTCAGCAGTGCTTCATCACACCAGGCACATATGCTTGCCTTGCCTACTAACAATTTTCCTCTGGGATTAGTAATTAGCAAAGCACCTTCTAGATAAAGAGGTATATGCAGTGGTGAATCTTGCCTCACTTTGTATTTGGGGATGAAGTGATATAACCAGAATTGTATCTTCAGTCATGGCACTGCAGACTTCCACTTAAATTAAGTCAACAGGAGATTTAACTATGACAGAACCTCAGGGCTGGACCCATAAAGTATTTGACAAGCAATTTAGAAATCAATCTTAGTTGACCCCTGAAAACTGTCACTTTAAAATCAAGTCTCGAGTGAAGGATAGGTTTTTAAATCCAAAGTTTATATTAAACTTTCATAATAGAACACTAGACAGCTAGGCAGCAATGAACATTGATTTACAGTTTAATGACAGCTTCATAATCAGAATACTGAACTAAAACCCCTTATACAGTAGTCAATAATTTAACTGAGAATAGCCCGGCAGTAGAAAAGAGCTGGCCTGATTATGTGAGATCCCAGATTGCTTGTACTGTGACAGAGAGCCTGTAAATAAGTTTGCAGAGGTCTAAACTAAGAAATTCAAGGATTCCCTGATACAAAGTTTAACTGTAACAAGTTCCCAAGCTTTTTCTCAGTCACTCCTGCCATAATATGAACTGAATACTGATTGATGAGGTCTGCAGTAAAATCATATGGTGCAAAAGAGGGAAAATGCACATCTACACTAGAATGGAATACTGAAAAACTGATTTGCAGCTGGATACTGATAGTGTGGCACAAATTACATTCATTTTTTTGCAGTCACAGATAGGTGATGAAGAGGACTGGGGAACTTGAAAGAACATTAAAATTGCATGATTAACAACTCATTCTGAGTTTTCATTTTCTTTGGGTGTTTCCTTTGCTTTTCAGAGTTTTTTTTAACCCCACAGAATTTCAGTAACTTCCAGGCAAGATGTGCATATTAATTTGTATCCTGTTGTAAATTCTTCTGATAGAGTATTTACCAGAATGTATGAGGGGAAAAAAGAAGTTATCCATTTTAAAAGTTTCTAGCGTGATTTTATCTTTCAGCAGGCACATTTCACCTATTTTTCCATTGGCATATTTTTTATCGACAGATTTAGATATTAAATGTGTTGCTGTTGTTGCTGTTGTTTTTCATTGTTAGACAATTATTTTGTTTGAACGCATTTCAACATTTTGGTATTCAGAAATTATTTTCAGCTCACATGTTTGTCAACTACTGTATGTGCGACATGTTAAATGCATTAATAAGACGTTTTTGATATGAATGAGAAACACTGGTTTAAGACTTATAAATGTATACTTAATAGTCGGGTAAATTTGGGTGAATATAATATACCCTGCTATAAAAATTTGGCAGTCAGGCTGTGGCCTAACTACCTTCAACTCTCAGTCTGACCAAAATATATAACCTATCTAAAATATTTTGTTCCCAAAAATATGGGGTGAGTTAACCTTAGCCAGCTGCCAGACACCAACCCAGCCGCTCACTCATTCCCCCTCCTCAACAAGACAGGGGAAAAAAATAGGGTGAAAAAGCTTGTGGGTTGGGATGAAGGCAGGAAAATCACTCATCAACGACCATGATGGGCAAAACAGGCTAGACTTGGGGAAAATTTGTTTAATCTATTGCCAATTGATAACTGAGTTGGATAGTGAGAAAACAAAGACAAAAACTAACCACCTTTCTCCCAACATCCCCCTTTTTCCCCAGATCAGCTTTACTCCTTCATTCCCAACTCCTCTACCTGCTCTACCTCCTCCTCCTCTATCCCTTGAGTGGCAGGGAATAGGGGTTTGTGAACAATCCATAACAGTTCCTCTCTTTGTTCCTTCCTTCTCACACTTTTCCCCTGCTCCAGCGGGGATCCTCTCCATGGGCTGCAGTTCCTGCAGGGAATATCTGTCTGCTCTGACATGGGGTCCTCCATGGACTGCAGGAAAATATCTGCTCCATGATGGTATCTCCACAGGCTGCAGGGGAATCTCTGCTCCAGCACCTGAAGCACCTCTTCTCCCTCCCCCTTTTCTGACCTTGGTGTTCCCAGGGCTGTTTCTCACACTTTTCTTTCCTCATGCCTTCCTGCTGTGCAGAGGCTGGAACTGACTGTGTCCAGCATGGGACAGACCCGGCCTCTTCTCATAGAGGCCACCCCTACAGCTCCCTGCTACCAAAACTTTGCCATGGACATCCAATAAAATGTAATATTCATCTTCAGGATAAACTTACTCAATATTTAGTCTGAGGATTTGGAGAATAGAGTCTGTAGAGTCCCTGTAGTGCTGGTCTTCTTCAGCAGCACAGAAGGGAATACTAGGTGCCAGGAAAAACTAGCACCATGTGAAGTTAAGATGCTGTTATATGTCCCACCTAAAGTCACAGGGTAAGATACTCTGGAAGACAATTGATGCAGATCTTCATGGCTGGTACAATAATGAACTCTGCCACATTTTTAACATTATAAAGGGTAACAGTCACACACCATAAGAAGCAAGACTAACAGAGGAAGGGAAAGAAAAACTTAAGTGACCAAAAGCCTTGTATCCTTCAGATCATTTGTCCAAAAGGAGAGTAATAACTTGTCTGTTTATCTATTCCTCTAAAACACATAGAGAAGCGAGCAGGTTTGGATATGATTCATAGTTCTTTGCTGGGTTTGTTTGCTTTTCTGTCTGACTACTGAGTTCCTCTTAAAACATTTTTATTAGACTACTTGAATTCTAGGAAGCTTCATCTTCTCTCACAGGGTAGGCTCAATGACATGATTGCCTAGACTGCATAAAAGACTACAAACTATGTAAGTGAACACTAGCTGAAACTGTCCCATTCCCGCATGTGGCCAGCCCCAGGCTGGGAGTGGAGTGGCCATCCCACTCTCCAGGCACCCTGACCAAGATCCTTCTGGGTGCTTGGGAAGGTTCTCAAAGCTAACTTAGACCATCCATGAAATCTCCACAGGGATGAGGTGGCAGATAAAAGGCAAATGAGGTAAACTATGTGCCGTATCTTAGCTATCTCTGTCCTGTCTACAAATCAAGTAGAAGTAGTCTGGGGTCTGGACTAAGGGGCAAAGTAAGACCAAACTTTCTTCCCCTGAGATTAGATTTATATCCAGTCAGCTGAACCCCAAAACTTAAAATGCATCATAGGTGCAGCCAGAAAACTATTTAGAAACTGGTTTGAGTGCTCTAGTAAAGGGCACAGACTGAAGAGACATCTCCCACAAACCATGTTGTTTACAGGTCTGATGAACACCTGGCTGATGCTTGATGACCGTGAACAAGAACTCACTTCAGAGGTTCGAGGCAACTGTCAGAATGAGGTTTTAGATGCATGGCTGCTTCTTTTTTATTGTTTTCACCACTTGATCAGGTAAGTGTAACTCCAGTGAGGAAGTGGCTGTCATTAAGTCAAGAAAAGATGGAACCATTGCATGACATTGGGAAGGACTCAGCCATCTGAAAGTGCTAGAAGAGTTTTAACTTCTTCCTTTCCAAGCCACTTGAGGCAGATATTCCTGAGGCAACACTGCCCAGGAGAAAAACAAAAAGATATTGTAATAATCTTAGCTACATTATGCACATTAGAGCCTGGTCTCTAGACTGAGAATTTGGGGAACATAGTCTACCACTGCAATGCTGGTTATGATGGTACATAACAGAAGGAGCATCAGTATTGGTATGGGACAACTTGCCTCTGCTGTGTGTTTAAGCCAGGGTAGATTTCAGGAGCAGTCCAAACACATTATTTTTTTGCCAGATCTAGTTGTACAAATGTGGTATTTCTGCTGCTGGTAGAACTGGTAGAATAATAAACTGTGTTACCTGTAATGTATTTTTTGAAATGTTGCTTTATTAATTTCTGGTTAATTTCTGTTAACCATGAAACCATTTATTCTAGTCTGGAAACCCATATCATGAGCAATATTAATAAAAAGAAAATAAGAAAATAATTTCCACAGAAAAATCATCTTAAGAAAATTAAAATGTGATTGAAACAAATCAAACATTTTTAACATGCAACTGTTTTTCTCACTTTACTTTTAGTTGTACACTGACTCAAAATTATTTTGGATTAAACTCTTCTGTTTGGATTTGTTTCTCACACAGTTTTTCCTCACTCCTCACTGCTATCCTGTGCTTTGCCCTTTCCCAGAGGTGCCGCCATCGTGGCTGCGGGGCTCAGCTGTGCCCTGGGGTGGGTGGGTTGGAGATGGCTGGAACCGGCTGTGTCCAGCACGGGGTAGCCCCGCAGCCCCTCACCCCGCTGCCAGCACCTGGGCACCTGCACCCAGCACAAGAACGCAGGGACACCAAAGAAACAGAAGACAGCTCCTGCCTGGCTGGTGACTCCCCCAGTGATTTCTGCAATCATGAGGGAAAGCTCACTTGTGGAGACTGGGCAGTACCACCCAAGTTACAATGAATTTCTGAACATGCTGGTCCAGCACCAGATATCCATATTGCAACTAGGGCTCACAGTTATTATAGTCTCCCCATGAAAGGTGGATGCCTGTATTTTACTGCTTTATCTTTGGGTAGGATGTTACACATATTTGCTGGGATGTTACATTTTATCCCACCAGTGCTTTTTCCTGTCAGAAGAGGGTAGTCCTGGTGAGCAGCTCACAACAACTCCAAACATGTGAAAGCACCTTTTCTGATGACAATTTATTAATGAGATTATTTAATGTGACAGAATGGGGACATCTTATCTGACTGATAAAAGACTGATTATATCTGCTGCAGACTGTTCCTACTGAAAAATTGGAAGATGAGATTTTAGATAAGTCCATATATGAAAAATCATTTACTTGTCTTTTCTAACAGAAAGTGAGCATGAGGTATCAATTACCCCTGGTAACACAGAAATGGGTTAGTCTTTGAAGAATCTGCATCAACCCACCCACCCCCTTTCCCTTGTTACAATTAATAGTGTAATTTCTTAGAATTGATTTATATAACTATCAAGTCACACTTTTTTTCCAGTAGCATTTCAATATTTGAAGTGTCAAAACAGAATAAAGACTTGAAGATGGTTTAACAGGTGAATATTTTCTTTCCTTCTTTATGCTCAGTTACTACAGAAAACAACCAAAACAAGTCTTGTTGTTTAACGCAAAGCACAATAGCCCTCAATATATAAACTAGATAAAATAATATAACACTCCAAACATGAATAGGTAATGTTTGCTTTGAAATGTCAGGACCCTCTTCTTTAAAGCTCAGGAAAAAACTTATCTTGGAACTCTTGGGTCCTCAATTTTCTTACTTCTCTGACCCTCACAAGATTTGTCTTGGGCCTCCACTTGGGAAAGCATTTAAACTCTTTCTTTGCACTTAATTTTTGGATCATTTTTAGCCCATAAAAGACAACAGATCTAAAGGGTACCTAGGTATTCTCTGATCAGCAACATTCATAAAAGAAAAGAGAAAAAATAAAGAGAACCTGGACTTTCTGCTCATTAAGTCTAGACACCATCAGTTTCAGATACCACTGGATGACAATCCCTGTCATATGTATGTCAATCCCCATCTTACAAGCAGAGAGGCCATGTAACTCAGTGGCTGCAGCTGAGGACTGCTTTGGGAATTCTCTGCTCTCCAACACCTAAGAATATTTCCTTAATTTCCACCACTAAAAAAGAGAGGGAGAGAAAGTGTTCAGTAATTATTTTGTACGGATAATAAATATACAAAGAAGATATTTTAGCTACTCTCTAGATGACAGCTGAATTACAAAAAACAAGCCCATTAAATACATAAATTAGAAAGACAATTTCATTTCCAGCCTCTTTCTCCTCTGACCATCATTTTCTGCCCCATTTATTTCAATTCTTTCATAAATGACAGAGAGTATTGAGAAATCTTGAGAAATCTCAGAGGTAAAAATATTTTCACCTGTCTCCAAAATGAAGGACATTCTCTGTGTCCCTCTCTGCTTCATACCACCCCTCCTGGCTCCCCAGGAATATATCCATCTTTTTCACTTAATCAAATTAAGAGAGAAACTTGTCTATTAGGAGGAAAGGATAATATCCTTGGATATTTTTATCACAGAGCTCATGACTGGGTATTTAGTAAAGTTACAAAAACATCACTAGTGAAAAATGACAGGGAAAAATAAAAAGCATCTGGGAAAAGCACAATTACAGGGTCCAAAATCAGTGGGGAAATATGTATCCTAAAGTAATCATAAAAAAACTTTGGGGGACAGGAAGTTCCTCCTACTTATTCTAGACACTGCAATGCTTTCTGGCTTTCTGTCCTCTTCACAGATGAGTGTGAAAAGAAAGGCAGATTTGCCCCAAACTCAGACTGTTTGGATAGACTTGTATTGCTTGAAAGCTCAGTCTCCAAACCAAGCAAGCACACCTGCGAGTGCTCTACCTTGCACCCTCAGGCTTGCTGTCAGAGACCCTGGAGACTGCCTGCTGGCAATCTCCTAAGGTGTGACTCAGACCATGCTAACTGCTCTCCACATCCTACCAGTTTGGCTTTTAGGGTGGCCTCGGGGTCACTGTCAGCAAGCAATTTGTACATTCCCTAGGCAAACTTTGAAACCTGTTTTGAGGAACCAGACAAAAGAACATTAAACACAATCAACTATTACAAGTGGTAATTAATATGAGCACCGGGACCTGGGTAAAGCTTCAGTTTCAAACAATTTCAGAACAGTTGTATCTCCAAGGTTAAGTTTTCAGTAGGCAGCTGTAGCCAAATACCTATTTCATCCTCCTAGGATACCTAGGTCCTCCTCCCATTCTTCCCCCTCTTCAAGCTTCTGCTGCTTACACTAAGCTCATCTGATCACACTATAAGCTAGTTCAACCACAGTTGAGTAACAGGCAGGGCAGGGACATGAACTGCCTCATGTGCAACCATGTGAGAGTCTGAGCTGGCATGAAGGAAGGACCACATATGTGTCTGACAGTAGACAGTAGAAAGGAAGTTCAGTGGAGGATGAGGGCAGGGGAAAAAGAGGGAGAATATGGGAGGAGAGTGTCTGCTAACTGTTCGAACAGATCAGCTGTCTCATGAAAACATGCCTATGAGGTGATACCTATAGTATGGTTCACTGCATCTTGAGTATGTTAATTCCAGACCTGTGGTAGTTTTAGACCACAGGTATGTTTTAAAGCGCAGACATTTATCAGTATTTGGCAACATTTCCTTTATTCTTTTGTTTTGGTAATGAAACCTAAAAGGTGAACAGAATTACTTTTTACATTGTTTCACAATTTTCTCTAAACATTTTTTCTTCCACGCCTGCTGTATTTTGTTGCAGTTCCCAGTGGCAAAGAGCCATATACCATGTAAATTTAACCTGGTGTTTGCTTGCTTGATAGCAACCTGCTATTTCCTCCCTGAGCTACCAGGCAACTTGACTTGAGATACCAGCAGAGGCCAGGGACCTGCTTTACCTATGACCCTGATGTCTGCAAAGAACACAGAGAAATAAATCTTTGGGCCTGCAAAAAGAAGAAAGCAAAGTGAACATTCCCCATTTTCCTTCTCCCTATTTCAGATCTACATTGCTTGTTTTTCTCACTTTCCTCCTGATTTCTCCCCTTCTTTATGTTTATTTGCATTCCACATATGGAAATATTGGCATAGAAGAAAACTTGCTTGGTTCCCAACATTTTCTTCAACCTATCTTCAACCTACATTAATACAGATGTAATCTTCATTTTCCCTGCTACACCAGTGGGAATCTGGATGGCTGATTTTGTTGTTTGTAGGAGATACAATACTTTCCCTATACAGAAAAGCTAATGAAAACATTAAATATTCATATTGCATCCCTAATTGTATAATAAAGCAAAATGTGCAGTTATAGTTGAAAACCTCCAGTCTAATTAGCAGTAGGCTAATAAATGTTTAAGTGAAACACAGAATGTTTAGTGCTACCCAGCTAAATCTCTGTTTCCTCATCCAATTGTATTAATAAAGACACTAATAAGATAATGTTAAAAAAATACAAAACGTGCAAATATATATTCTTATTGCAAATATCTAAATATCAACTAAGGGGTACCTTCAGGGTTTCGTAACCAAAGATTGGCTTGTATTATTATTATTTCTATTATACATTCTTTCCTGGTGGTGTTTATTTGTGGCTTTTTTTTTCTTTTAAGTACTACTGTTTAATTTACCATCGGCCAGTATTACTTTCTGTATTAGAGAATCATGGTAAAAAATACAGTTGGAAAAATCTATTTCAGCTTTTAATTTAATCTGTAGCCCCAGAAAAAATAATCCCAAATTTATCCTGTGAATCTAACCAAACAAACAGTCTTTGAACAAAGAAATCACAAACATCATGAAGTGTTTTCCTTTTATTTTTCAAAAATCTCTGCTGAAGCATCAGTATCTGGTTTCCGGGAAGTACTTCTGAGAGACAGGAAGGCAAGGAACAAAGTGACTCTCTGACAGCAACAGCTTCTGTGGAAGAACCAGCAGTGTAAAACTAAAACCACATTTATCCATGTTCTCAAAAGTTACGCATGGTTTCAGATTAAGAAAAACATCTTGGCATTAAGATGCATTGCTGCATTAACAGCAACAATGCAAAGAGACTTCCACATTTTAAGTATCATAGACAGAAAGATGAAGGAATGTGTTTGAATAACCAAAATATCTCCAAACTAAATAAACAGAATAAATATACTACTTTTTTATTCTCCCCCAATGACTAATTTAACCACTATTGGAGCAAAGACTGGATAAAAACTTGCCCTTTGGTCAGGGTTTTCTATAACTGCCTATTACAGGGATTATTTTCTCTTTCTCAAAAGTTGCTGATATCAACCCCTGAGACATGATTCCAAAAAAAATGGATCTGATGTAACAGACAATAATAATATTTCTTTTTATTGTAATGTTTCAGTGTAAATGCTTCATAAATATGCAAGCTAATTGCCTCCATTGCTGTGCTGGTTTTGGCTGGGATAGAATTAATTTTCTTCACAGTGGCTAGTATGGGGCTATGTTTTGTGGTTTTGCTGAAAACAGTGCTGATAACAGAGGGATGTTTTGGTTACTGCTGAGCAGTGCTTACACAGAGTCAAGGCCTTTTCTGCTTCTCACCCCACCAGTGAGTGGGCTGGGGGTGCACAAGAAGCTGGGAGGGGACACAGCCGGGACAGCTGACCCCAGCTGACCCAAGGGATATTCCATACCATATGACGTCATGTTAGCTTGTCTTCCCAAGTAACCGTTACGCGTGATGGAGCCCTGCTTTCCTGGAGATGGCTGAACACCTGCCTGCCCATGGGAAGCAGTGAATGGATTCCTTGTTTGGCTTTGCTTGTGTGCTTTGCTTTACCTATTAAACTCTTTCTCTCAGCCCATGAGTTTCCTCACTTTTACTCTTCCGATTCTCTCCCCCATCCCATCACGGGCAGGGGGGGAGAGAGAGAGTGGCTGTGTAGTACTTAGTTGCTGGCTGGGGTTAAACCACAACAATTGCTTATCATTAAAACCAACAATAATACTGATATGATGATATCATAGAGGCAGTATTTTCTTTTCTGTCATTCTTGGGCACTTTTTGGGTTAATTTTGAAGGTTTTATGTACAATTGTAACAAGTTAAATGTTAACACACTTTGGAACTGTTGACATTTACGTTCCCTTTCTGCTCTTATACAAACTTCAAGCTTTAATTATTCAATCAGAGTAAGTTGATTGAAATTTAAAATTGTCAATTTATTGACATTCCTTTCCAATTTGTTTCCCTTTTTCATGTGCTGTGGACAACTGTATCTCAGTGTTGAATTATTTATTTGTAATCATCAGTTATTTGACATGGAAACAGTGTACAACTTTATCTAAATGAACAAAGAACAGATTGATGAGGAAGTACATTTACGTAATAAGCATTTAATCTATACCTTTGAGAAATGCTTTAGGATTACTTTATCTAAAAATCACAGTAAGCATGACACTCACACATTTTTTATCCATTGCTTTAACATCTGTGTTAAATTCTGTGTCACTTGCACACTAAAATGAAAAAAAATATTTACTTTTCTCTCTAGAATTTCCACAGGTGCTTTCCCTCCTTCCTCTTCATCACACAGAACTTACATGTGTATTATTTGGAGCTTTACATACCGTAGATAAACAATGAATTCCTGTACAGGATAAAGTACTGAATTCAATACACACAAAATCCTCTGCAGGACAACTGTTTTATGATATGTTGTTATCAGAGGTCATATTTCACTGAAGTGCCTTTTCAGTTAGTTCCAGAATGAATAACAATGTTCGGGTATTGTTACTCTGTTTACGCTTAATTTTTTGCACATTTATGCAATGATGATATCCCATAACAAAGAAAAAAGATTATAAAAAGTAACTACCACACAATAATCAAGTTGGAGTCACTAGAAGACTTTGTCTGAAAGCCACAGCTAATATTCCCATTTTAGTTCAAATTCCTACCAACTTCAGTGGTAGTTTTACCTTTGCAGTTTAATCAGGTTAGAAGGTCATGAATGAGCCATATGACAAAGAGCCCTTGGATGATTAATTGTTTAAAGGATCCCTACTCCATTTGAAGCTAATGTTAATTGCAGATGAACAGGAGGAAGAAGGTTATGAGACAGACATATAAAAATGTGTTTAAACTGTAGCCAGGGATTTACTGTATGCTCCACTGAGTCCTATGTGCAGACCAGCCTATGGGACCCTCAGAAGCTAAGAAAGTCTCAGTAAGAAGCAACCACCCTCATCTGTGCCTGACCTGTACCAGGGTAACAGCAGTCCTGGTCAGGGAAACAAGAAAGAATTCTCTAAAAGGAGCATTAGCAGAATGTTTAGGACACAATCGCCAAGGCGATGCCTGCCTCAATCAGGTGAAAAGGGTAATAGGACTGGGAAAGACATGTTCTAGGTAAGTTACCAAACTGGTGGTCAAGGTCTCTCTGTTCCTCTCTGTGGAGTTCAACTCATTCTAAACACAGCTCTAAAATAAGACGAATCAATTTCCTGCTCAAAGTAGCTATTTTCCTCTACTGGCTATACAAATGGCCTAAGGATCAGGTTCAGGTGTAGACATCGTAGATTTCTACATTTGATATTATAAATCCCACAGAAAGTCTTAATAAATCTGCATCTTCCTGAGGGGGGGGGAAAGAATATTGAACAGCTAGTGTGCAGTTCAAGTTGTTCAGGGCTGTTCCTTATGTTCTTCATCTCTTTGTGACTGCAAAGAGCAGTCACTCCACTTCTGGTAGTGGAGCTATCTTGATCTCACAAGGAAAGATCTCACCTCATGCGTACAAAAGTCACATCTGCCTACAATATCTTCCATCTAACTGAGTCTTTCTATCATCTACTGTCGTAAGTGAGCCTCTTTTCCTTAATTTCCAGCTTATAGGACCCAAAATGATAATAAAAATATTACTGATAGCCATTGTTAACTGTAATCTCAGTATTGCTTTTCTAGTCTTAAAGGTCATCTGTTTTTTAAGCTGCTCCCAGCTCTCTGTCATCAATAGCATATTCTTACTTTTGAGCTGAAGAGTTGACAGCTGCAATCACATGGCACTCTGCATCTATGTGTATGCAGGCACATATGCCTCAAACCTGTTATCAAACCATATTTTTTTTTGGAAAAAGACCTATCTGGAAACTAATTCCTTCAGAAGGCTGTCTCCTTTTCATTATTCACCATAGGAAAGCATATGTTTTTGTCATCAATCTAACTGTCTTTGCTTTAACCAAAAGGATTCAGTCAGATTGCAGCTCACACTGTTTCAGTTAATGGGTGCATATTTGATCCTTGACTTCACAGTGCTTAGAAGAAGTTTTGCAAATAGTCTAGTAGTACCTAAAGCACTTAAGGAGAAAATAACCACTCCCAGTTCTTCTACCTATCAATGTTCTACTTTGGACTACAAATTTTACAGTAAAGTGAAACACATATACTTCAAAAGATAATTATAGCATCATATGTTATTCCCTCATAAATCCATTTTTCTATGCAAGAAACAGTAAAATATAGTAATACTGTATATTTTCACATGATTTGTCCAGCTCTTAACTGGACATATACTCTATTTTAAAGATAAATTTCTAAATAACTGATAAACATCTAATATGTACTTACCATGTGTTAATAAATTACTATTTTAAAGAGCTGATTGCAGAATTTGACTGGTAACTGTATCATTTGTAGCCATAGACACAAGTGAATATAATATATTTTACTGAAGTGTTCATAATCATCCATGGCACATACCATATACACCTGTAACACATTTGAAGCTTTTATTAATAATTAATGAACCCAAAATAAATTATGTATAAATTTACCTTTAGTGTAAAGTACAACCCTGAGGCTGCTGATAACCATGAAGAATCAAGTATGAATCCTGCAACAGATTTTCCTCTCTTAATCCAAATTTCCTATTATGAAAATAGCTATTTTAATTGCAAGTTAGGTAAAACAATTGTAAGCCTTTATTATTTCTACAACGTCCTTCAGGGCTTGCAGATAATGATGATTTTCTCATTTGCAGCCAGCTGCTTCCCTGAGATTGCTGTGGTAGAATATTTGCTTCTTTATGCAGGTGAGCACTTGTAAGCAACAATAGCAGTCTGTAGATGCCATACTGAGCTTAAATAATTCTGAACATCAGTGTTAGGAATGTTTAGGAATCACAGCTGCATATTTTTATAATTTATCCAGTAAAAGAGGAGTGAAGCAGATTGTTATGATTGAAGATAATTAAAAAAGCCTGTTCAAGGTTCTTTATCATGTTTCTTATTAAAAAATAAATCATGGGTACCTTAAATAGTTTATTTCCTCCCTTTAGTGACTGGTATAACCTGTCTTGAGGAGCTGACTGTCCTGCAGATTTGTCTTCTGATGCTTGACTTTACAGGCCCACCTGCCACCACACACCTCATCCATTTTTAAGAACGAGACACCTTGGTTGCACCTACCTGCTTTATATTAAACCAGGGTTCAGGATCTTGCCACTTTTCCAACAAAGGTCAGTTTGGAACTAATTTTGCTGAATATTCTTGCATACGTAAATTACAAAAGGTTTCTCAGGTTCTCCCTACACACAGTCCAATACCAAGGAAGAATAATAGTATTCATCCAGAATCACCCTCAAGGCTTTTACCATGGTGATGGAAACCAGCTGTTCGACGCCTGAAGTCTCTGGAGGTAAGCATACTTATTTATTTAAAAGGCATCCTGATTGCAGAAGAGTCAGAAAGGCTGTTATAGCTGATCAAATAAAGTGAAAATGATTTGTTGAATAATTTATTTGACAAATATGGGCAAAATCTGGCAAATACATTGTTCATCAAATAGTGCTTGCACAAGTGAATTGAAAAAACAACCCTTAACAGTCATGTGCCAACATATATAAAAATCTGTTTCTGGGTCAGATTGAAAAGGACTTAAAGGAATTTCCTTAGAGGGACCAAGGAATAAGTTCACATAATTTAGGCGTTTAAGTTTATCAGTGCTATCCTCAAATTCTCTCTCAAAACCTCTAGATAAAGAAAGTCCATAAATATCCTAGCTTTCATCAGTATATTCCCTAAGCTACTAACCTCCTTCTTCTACATTTGTCTTCAGCTAATTCACTTATATGGATCTAAACATCTTTGTATATATTTAACATCTAGGATCCACAGACAAAGTTTTTCCATGCTAATTCATATTGAGGACCCTGCTCGTAGGACATACTTAATGAATTTCTGTAGTGACAGTATCCAAATATCTTGGGGACCTCTGCTTTTATTCAAAGCTCAAGGGAAGGACAGGTGACCCCTTTTACACAATAACCTCATAGGATACAGGAGGAAGAACTTCAATTCTTTCTTTCTGGTGAGTTGTGATTAGGCTGAAAATTACCCTATGAATGTTTAGACAGGGCCAGATGCTGCTGTGATCTGAGAAAGGGGCAGAAAGCAGTGTGACATGACTATGATGTAGACACAAACAGTAGCAACTTGTGCTTACATTTCTCTCTCCCTCTTTCTTTCAACACTCTTCTCCTCCCTCCCAAGTAAATCTAAGACTGGTTAAGGTTGCTTCTTTGCCAGAACAGGTAAAACTAGTCTAGCTTTTCACCTTGGTGAAATTACATAATTTCTGTTGACAATTCACCTTAAAAGTTAAAAGATACAGCTGAAAAACCTGTGTGTTCCACAGAATCACAGAACGGTAGGGGTTGGAAGGGACCTTGAGAGATCATCTTGTCCAACTCCCCTGCGTGAGCAGGCACACCTAGAGCAGGGGGCACAGGACCGCGTCCAGGTGGGGTTTGAATGTCTCCAGGGAAGGAGACTCCACAACCTCTCTGGGCAGCCTGTGCCACTGCTCTGGCACCCTCACAGGAAACAAGTTTTTCCTCATATTTAAGTGGAACCTCCTGTGTTCCAGCTTACGCCCATTGCCCCTTGTCCTGTCATTGGACACCACTGAGAAGAGTCCAGTCCCATCCTCCTGACACATGCCCTTCAGATATTGATAAGTATTGATGAGATCCCCCTTCAGTCTTCCCTTCTCCAGGCTGAACAAACCCAGGTCTCTCAGCCTTTCCTCATAAGGGAGATGCTCCACTCCCCTGATCATCTTTGTGGCTCTCCTCTGGACTTGCTCCAGCAGCTCCCTGTCCTTCTT
>VZTV01097973.1:541-12896 GCA_013400875.1 Anhinga rufa | reverse complement strand
TCTATCATATAAATATTTATTTACTCAGTAGTGTGTCCTTTATAATCAGCACCATTGCCCTGAACGGATATGTTATTTGCTGATGTCATATGAAGTCAAGAGCACTGTAACTATTTTCGTAACTGTTTTGAAGAAAAAGCTGTCCCCTATCACTGCCAAAGCTTCCTCTCTTCTCTGACTTGACCCAGCTGATGTTTATAGCAATCTAGGATATTAAAGGTGGAAGGAGAGTTTTTCTGTTATTTCCTTAAGAGTTTATCACCTATCTTATTTTTAAATAGGTTTTCTACAAGGCAATGGCACATAAGGTCTCTTGAGATTGTCTTAGCCTTAGGCAAGCTGCAGGGTGGATGATAGGCTTGCCTCTTCAAATACAGTGTTGACGATACCTATCAACAAAGTCGCTAAGAATATGGGCATCGTTCACCAGGCACAATAGACATAAGCCTTAAAACAGTGACAGTGACTCAGATTTCCTTTAGCACTTCTTGTACACCTTACTTTCTGGTGTGCTGAATACTTGGAAAGAAGTTGGTATGTGTTTTGGCCATGTCTCAATGGATTGTTGCTGCTGTCTGGGAATATATTTCAGATGTGGTAATTGCCCTTTAAGAAGTGTATTTTTGTACTTCACTAATGTAGAGTTAGGCTCCAGGGTGGCTTGCATTCAGATTGCATTGATAAAACAAGAGAGGATTGTTTGCTCTCAGTCTCAGCTGTGCAGAAGTGTTGTAGTAACTTGTTGTGGAGGATTTTATCTTCATCTGATTGTTTTCTATTGAGGCCCCCTCCAGAGCAACAGAGGTGATAGCTGCATATTCTACAAGTAAATCCAAAGCTCTCGAGAGGCAGCCACCTGGTAGGGCTTGAATTTTTGAACGTTACATCTGCAGTACAGTGTAATACTTCACCACGTGCAAAACAAATGTACAGGAACAAGAAATCAATAAGTATCACAGAAGTATGCAGTATGATTTGGATAGAAACATTCAGATCTTGACATCTTAATAAAATATGTGATAAGGGAAATATTTTTCACACTGTGGCTATAGGCATCTAATTTAGGAGACTAAACAATACCCTAGGCACTCTTCTCCACTCAACAGAACTCCCGGTCACCAGTTCACCACTTCAAGCACCTCATCCACATAGTTCAGCCGAAATGGTGTGAATTCTTTACATTGTCTCAGGCCTTCACCTTGTATGAGAACTATGAGATATGGGATGAGGAGTATGCTTTTAAAATTGCTACGGCTCTTTCCCAGTGATAGACTTAGACATTTTGTTTTACAGACCTAAGTGAAGGAGGAATATGCTTGTGTAGTGCACGCACTAGTATGTAGAAACATTATTCTGGTAAGAACTATGCTTCTGTGGCAGGAGGTTGCTATAAACTGGATCAGGTATGCATGCAGAGGCTTGGATACCTGCATGCCAGTTCATTCTTTGGTGCAGATTCTCCTTTACTTGAAACAGCAGAGAATAATACTTTTGGAGCAAGACTTTTTCAGAGGTTCATAAACAAGCAGTGACAGTTTTGCTTGGGATTTTTCATGAGATTGCCTTTCTAAGTGGTGTGTGCTGGCCTTGTTATATGGGTATCAGCTCTGGAATAACCACCAGTACCAAGATATCTGGTGAGTTTCCTTAACATGCCACATGCAAACAAAGGTGGGTCAAGAGCTTGTTCACAAGCCGCTTACTTGTTCTTTAGTGGGAGATGGATGGGGAGACAGGGCAGTAGTTTCATTATTAATCCTCACTGATTAAGCAGGGTCCTTGCTCTGTTGTTAAAAAGTTCTTCTGTTAAGCTCTAAATAACAATGTCAGGCCACGTAGTGACAAGCAGAAGTCTTTACTGACCATGGGTTTGCTCTAGTATTTCACAGAGATGAGAAGGTTTCAGAATAGGCTCTACTTCCTTGAGGCTGAAATGCCAAGCAGCAAAAGGTCAGCAGACAGCAGCGTGGTGAACCACAAACAGTGATAATATTTCTACTTACAGGGTGACAGACACAACAGGGAAAGCTTCTGTGCCAGCTGGCAGAAGCAGGCCATGGAAGAGGGATACCTTGGGCCTTGGCAGGGGCATGGCAGGGGAAAACAACTAGGGAGTGGTAAATGGATCAGCCATGTGTCCAAGGCAGTAGGGATGCGATTTTTTCAGCCATAATCTTACTGACATGCTGAGAACTGTACCAAGATCACATATGGTACTGGAGGACCTGGATCGTACAAAAGATTTTTATTTGCAGTACGCTAATCTACCTACTCTGACCTACCCTTTGCTTCTGTTTATCCATCTGAAGAAAAACATCTCACAGAAGCATGAACAAATTTAACTATTGTAAAAAGAGATCATTATTGTTTCAAAACATATTTGTCAGGAACAAAAGCTTCAGTTCTAAACTTAGTAGGGTAAAATTCCACATTGATGTCAGAAGATTTAGGGGTCAGACTGCAATTGGATACAAGGCATCTTGGAAAAACTCCCCAGTTGTTTTAAGGAGAAAGTGGAATTGTACAGGGGCCTTTTGGTCAGTTTTTTCCAAGAAGTCTGGAGAACTTATTCCCACATGGGGGAACTTGGTCCTACCACTAATTTGGAGAACAGGAAAAAGGAAATTGCACACTGGCGGGGTTTACACTAGACAACGGAGCAATCTCCTTATTGCTTAAACATGCAAGCTGCATACTTTTTACTCTACAACTCTTCTGTTGTGGCACCCCCTCCCTCCCCAAAAACGCTGAATAAACTTGAAAGAACAGCAGATATATTACGTTTTACACAACAGAGTGTGGCTTTATAGGGCTTTGTTACATCTTGAAAAGATTAAGTGCACCTGCATGTGAAGAATCCCTGTCCCTCTGAATAATCAGGCAAAGGCACCTCCGTTACTAGGGCACAGGCAAAGGAAAGGGTCTTGCTGCAGGTTTATAACAAAGCTTGTTTAACCAAGACTGGATCTTCTACTTTGTGAGGAGCAAGGCTGCCATCCAGTGGCTTTTTCCAGTACAAAACTGAATTTAACAGCAACAGTGTGGAGAAAATGTTCATGTTCTCTTGGTTTAAATGAGGAGCTGTTAGTTTGATATTATTTTTTTTTGTTACCCTTTAACCTAGATATCACTAGCTGCAAACTACACTGAGAAAAGGAAGGTTATTAGCTTATTTTACATCATCCCTAGCTTTTGTTCTTGTTGACTTGGATTTTATATGTACGACTTGATAATCATTCTGCCTACATGAAACTGTAGATAAGCATAAAATAATTTTTAAAAAGTGCCTCATAGCTGAAATAATAGTGCTCTGTTAATGTACACATCACATTTTAAAATAGAAGATACATTTATAAGCTTAATTCAAAGCTCATGAGAATCATTTCATCTTTCAACAAGCTTGGAATCAGGCCCTGCTTGAACAAAAAGGAAATTTGGAGTTATGTAATCTGGAGGAAAATTATCATGCATATTACATGTACTCATCTCTAGGGACCAACAGATCAACAGGTAGCATTAGAAGGAAATTTCCTGATGTTTATCCCCCTTCAGACCCCACTCAAACATAAATGTTTTTATCTACTGAAGAGCTGAAGCTCAGGCTGGTGAACAAGGCAGAAGGGTAATCTCTTCCTGAGGCAAATCATATAAATTCTCTCTGCCTCCATTTCCCTCTGTCTAAAACAGGGATAATGCTTATCTAGCTTGGAGGCAAGATGTGAAATTCAATACACTGTGAATTACAAAGGATTTCAAGCTCCTCAGAAACAAAAGAGTATTTATGTACTTCTTGATACAGTTTACACAAGACATAAATCTATCAAAGGCTTGAAGGAGGCTGCATTGCCCGACTTCTTCCACTCTGCCTCTCTGCAGCTAATACTTCTTAGCAGCTTCCCTGGCTCCCAGGGCACCAAAGAAGATGGGGGACTGTCCTTTCTAAGTGTTATTATTAAGGTCAAGTACTCTTGTTTCAATAAACTCTCTAACCAGGATGAATCAATCTGTTTAGTTTAACCAAAGGAAAGCAAAGGAATACTTTCACCACAGTTCAGTGGCTTTTTATTGGGAGACAGAACTCAGTTAATGAGGAGCTCGGGACTGCAGACTGAAAAGTTTTAGTAAGATTCAGTTAAGATGACATGGAACAAATTCAGATGCAAATGAGGGCATGAATGCCAACAGTAAGAATGCTTAAGAAGCAAGTTAGCAGGAGTTGTGGTAGATTCAGAATCAGATGTTTAAATGAAATTTAGATATTTTTCTGGAAATCATTCATTTGGAACATGAATTTACTGGTAGAAATCAGATAGTCTGTTTTACCCCACAGATCAAACTAGACTATCTCAATGTTTTCTCTGACCTTAGAATTTTTTAATAAATGGAGTCCTTTGTAAAAATTGTTTCATATTTAGAAATACTTTTTAGCAATAGCAGGAATTGTTACAGTCGGTGAAAGGGAAGAAGAAAAACATTTGAAGTTTAAAAGTGGGAATACTATCTAGGGAACAGCTGTTCACTTTTATTAGAAAATACTAGAATGTTCACATTCAAAATGTCTCATATGTAAAATGTCAAAATATTTCAATCAGTCATATATCTAGTAGTAAAATTAGGAATATTTTTTGGTGGAAAAAGAAGTTACTCCTGAAAATAGTTCTGACTTTTTTCTTTTATATTTCCTCTAGAGACCATAGAGTGTTTTGTCTTATTCTTTTTCTTCATACAAAGTTACAATATTAAAAACCCTGGAATTTTCTGTTTATGGTGAGCAATGCCCCTCTCCCATTTCCTCCATTCTCTCTCCCAGCCCTTCAGATGGAAAAATGTGATCAGAGAGTGAACACTAACTGAAAGGAATGCAATCTTTGGTTTTAGGATATTAGGAGGATAGGCACTTTTTCTGGGTTTTGGACATTCTGAGTGAATTAACCTCACTTTGGACATCTAAAAATCAGTCATTTCAATATGAGGCAGTTACCTTCTAAGGTTGTTCAACTCATTTATCTTAAACACTTATGCTAAGACGAGCTGAATCGCCCTCTGGAGGTGCCTATTTCCCTTCTTTGATTAAGTGAGGAGCCTGGCATGACTACCTCAGTTTTATATGCCTAAATTTGACAAATGAATTTTGGCTTCTGTTTCCAGCATAATTTAAACTAGGACCACCTAGGAAGAACACCAGTCTTTTTTTTTTTTTTACTCAAGATTCATGATTATTTTTAAAGATTTTAGTCTATTCTTATTCAAATCCGTTCACAAGCCCTACTAATGCTTTTTTAAAAACACATTACAATTATTAAACATTAGAACAAAGAAAGAAAAGCATTTAACCACTTGTCAGTCACTAATATCAAAATCCAGTCCATTTTACTTGACATGGTAATCCTACTAAAGAACTTGTGTGAGGTCATTCAAATAAAGGGCTTCCAAAAGACCCTCATTTGAAGGAAAATTTAAGCCAGAAGAATGAAGCAGCTGAACTTTACATCACACTTCACATCTGAAGTTTACTACTAAAAGCTTACCTAACAATTGCTGTACAATCAGAAATGAATGCCCATTTTATAGATCAGACATTAAGTACCTATGTAAGTTGTGAAATACCAACACTGCTCTAATTTTGAAGCATAATTTACATCCTTTAACTTAAAAACCTGCCTAATAACATGCTCTTATGCATATTTTCATTGCTCATGCTACGTTCATGTTACAGTTTTCTAAAATGAACAAGTTATTAGAAATATCACAGAATCACAGAACGGTAGGGGTTGGAAGGGACCTCGAGAGATCATCTTGTCCAACCCCCCTGCGTGAGCAGCACACCTAGAGCAGGGGGCACAGGACCGCGTCCAGGCGGGGTTTGAATNTCCAGGCTGAACAAACCCAGGTATCTCAGCCTTTTCTCATAAGGGAGATGCTCCAGTCCCCTGATCATCCTTGTAGCTCTGTAGCTTTGCAGCTTAGTAACTCTCCATGTCACTTTAAAGATTATGAGCTTTATTCAGCAAATAACTCCACAGACACTTGCTCTCTATACGGATAACAAAAAGAAAAAGTAGAAGATCAAAACAAAACAAAACAAAACCACGATTAGTCCTCATCTCTGCACTATAAGGAAGGTGCAAATGGCTTTCCTTACATGAAGGCCAAGATGACAATAAAGATCTCATTTTCCTTCTAATATTTCATGAAGTGTCAAGCATTGTTATATCTGTCTATTCCAGTTGGGCTCCGAAAACAAGAATGTGCAACTGAGTAAGGACAGTTGCCCTAAAGCAGACCCTGGTTTACAGTATGCAGAGTTTTAGCTGCCTCGTGGAAGCTTTTCAGGTCTGTGCAATGAGCAAAACTGTTGACAGATGCAGCCTCATTCAGATAATATTTTTTTCCACTGATTTCTCCTTATTGCCCTATGACTTCTGTGCCTGATACGAGATAGTCTCAGCTGGAAATTATTGTAGTGAGCAAGAATACCCTCTAGTGGTAATCTGTAGTCCCAGATAGATCTATGATTGTTTTTTTTTGTAGTCTTTTTTCTATTAAGCTTTATTTCTTAAGTTGACATCAGGGAACCCTTGGTTATTTACAGGTACAGAGCAACCGCATCTTTCCTGTCTAAACTCATACAACAACCGCTACCTCTGCTTTGTGGCACTTCACAGCTAGGGCTATTATCTCCTGCATGTGGCACAACACCATGTCATACATGATCTATCATCTTCTCTGGGTATGCTTTCTAACTGGGGTCATGATGCAAAGGATGCCCTGTGAAATATCCTCCTGTAGCTGGGAAGTACACTGCCTAGTAACCCTCTATGTTCAAAAGAAGCCCACTAAAAGGTGCATGTCCCTTTTGCAGCCTAGAACTGTGCCTTTTTACCTACTATATGACCTAATACTGCAGTTTCTCACCCCACGACATGACCCACTGCATGAAAGTTTGAACACTAGAAGATTGGGTATTTAAGACACCTTAAATCATTGCTGGTCACAGACTCCAAAAAACTATAGGTATTGAACCTGACCAGACCTGCAGGGTTAGCCCAATGAAGGCATCAAATACTAAATCTGAAACTCATTTAATTATGTTGTAAATCTCAATATATAGCTGACATTTCCTTCAGAGGCTAGCTGGCAGGATGCTTCCTAGAAGAGACCTATGACCTATCAGGGAAAGAGCATGGAGACCCGAGAGGGTGCTCCTCTCCTATCAGATTACCAAGGGTTTGGGTACTTAACACACCGATGATTGTATAGTCCTCAGATGCCATGTCTCTCCTAGTCTATAGGTACTCATACAGCCCTTCACAGTGTAATGACCACAATCCCCAGGTGACTCAGAAGGAAATTCCACACATCAAAAAAAAGTTCATAGGAAAGCCACGTGGGGTAGCACATGTGAAACAATCCAAATGTGTTTGAAATGTAAAGCTATTCCAGTACATGTAAGTGACAATAAACGAACTATTTATCTTTGGGTAAAAAGAACAGCTGTGAAAACATCGGCTTTTCTCAACAGGGGCTTCTTCCAGGTGAGCTCAAATATTATCCATAAGCATATCAGAACTGAACATTTATTTTTTGAGATTTACTAAGTAATTCCTGTGGTTATTATTTATTATTTTTAGACCTACTTGATTTTTTAGAATTCTTTTTTAAAGGCTGAAAAATTTCAACTTCTCTTAATCTAAAAAGGAAAGCTCGTGTTTTGGGTTTGTTTGTTTTTGTAAAATGTTATGCAAAATATCTTAAGAAGAAATGTTATAAAAAACATGATTGAACTGCTTATTTGAGCCTTTTAAAAAATCTTAAGTGCAGTCAAGGTTTAAATGTATGAAAAAGAGAAGTTTTGTAAGGATGACGTTCCATCCAAGTATTTTCCATTTAATAAAAAGCTCATTTTCATGGAACAGAACGTTTGAGCAATTTTGCCCAATTCTGATATCTTCTTTTACAATATTGTTTAGAGACTGAATTTCCTGGCTGAAAACTGAACTGTACAAAGGAATGCATCAGTTTACAGTAAATGATCATCCTTTTTTTTTAAAAAAAAACACAACACCTAATAACCCAACAAAAAAAGTCCCTGGCAATCTGAATAGGCATGATATATAATACAGAAAAGAAGGAATGGCATTATTATTTAAAAACAAGGCTTCAAAAACAGTCCAGTCTGATTTTTCAGAACCTTTGAGTGCACATAATTCTCACTAATATGAGATAGAAAAATGACTGTTCACATGTTTTGAAAATTAACACATATGGGATTTGCCCAGTCTTTCACAAAATGTATGACTGAGTTGAAACTTAAGTCAGATATTCTGTATCGAAACAAGTATCTTAAATAAAAAATGATCATTATAAAGATAATGATTTATCTTACACTTTGGTCTGATCCTGTTTTGTACACTGAGTAGTTGTTGCTTCTTTGGTTTATATACTTGAGTTTATTCTTTTTTATTACCATGTGGTGTCACATTATCTTTCCCTAATACTGTAGGCTACCTATTCTGTTCTTTTCAGAAATATCTTGACACTAGATTTTGCCTCAGTGGCCTGAAGAGTTTTGCTTTACTTTCTCCCGGTTTTCTAACCATACTGTGAGGAAGAGATGGAAAGGAACTGAATGCCACCTGTCTTTTGAATGTCTCCAAAGCTTTTATCTGTTCATCCAGATGGCTCAATTTGCATTGGCAGTTTTTGTGGCCACTTCAATTAGCTTAAGTTGCTTCATGGTGCATCTAATTATTCTAGTATGCATTTAAAAAGAACTTTAAATTCAAGAGCAGATTTTAAATAAAATGCTGGAAGAAAAAACCCACAAAATATCCCACCCCAAAAAAAAAAAAGCAAAGAAACACAATCCTCCCAAAAATGTTTAAATATGTGATGATGAATTTCCAATCCTGTAGCTTGGATGATGTTAGAAGACTTTGTAATTCTTTTTTTAAAATATATTAAGATTGCTGTGGTATGGACAGGATCATTTATAGAATAGAATAGAATAGAATAGAATAGAATAGAATAGAATAGAATAGAATAGAATAGAATAGAATAAATATTTTTGGTTTTCTAACAGTTGTTTTTTCTTCTTTCTGTTAAATAAATTGTAGCACATTCTGAATATTAATATTATATACAGACCACTATTATGTAAATACCAATATGGAACAGATTTTGCTTTTATGAAGGTTAATGTAAATAGGTTAATTCTAGACCAATTTTTACTAATTTAGAGAAGACTATTGTTTGACTGCAGTTATACATATTTGCTTCTTGAAGTTCAAGGAAAACAAACTGGACATTTTTAATCACATTTTGTGGATCAACCCAATCCTAAACATTTCTATCACATCAATTTTCCATGGAGGGGGAAAAACAGTCTTGTTTTCTCTTGTCTTAGAAAACAGATTTTAAAAAATTGAAAAATTTGTTTTGGATTAGATTAATCTGAAAGACAATATATCATTTTTAACATGATCAAAATATTTTTGGTGTGTTCTGCATACTGAATTGGTTGTCAGCCTCACTATGCCCTATGTACACTTGCCAACATTGATTAAAATGGCATTTGTTAAACTTTGACAATCTTAAGCCATGTCAAATCTACTGTATATGTGCAACTGGTCTGTATATGTGCAACTGGTCACGTCCTAGACACTTCAGATTTACCACACATACCAATTAGACAATTTTGTGATCTATGTAGAAGTTTCTTCTGGAGATCTGATCTATCACCTGCTAGAGATTCCTGTTCAAAATTTTAGCTTACCATGCAAATTGCTAGAGCTGGTATGTTGCCTCCCTGGCAATGTAACTTCAGTGTAGCATTCTACAATCTCTCTGCTTTATTGTCCTATTTCAGCTACAGCTCACCACATTTCTAGATTAAGTATATCTTATTTGTGGAAGTGCTACTTGAAGTTTTAATGAAGGTATACAACTGTATTTTGTATTCACAAGCAGTTGGAAAAGGAGAATGGAGAAATATAGGTGGAGGAGAAAGAAGAGATGATACAGTCAAGTTGTTTCAACTTTATTCTGGTTCAAGCACAAAAAGAAGAAAAAAAAATATCAAAATAGCAGTTCAGACACAACTCGAGTTCAAGGGCATAGTTTGATTTGTTATATGATTCAGCTAAAATTTTGTTCCACTGCCTTAATGTACTTGTTTGTGCCTGGTTTTTATGCACATAAAATGAAAGAAGTAATAATAATGAACAGAAACTGTTTAAAACAAAACCATGGTGTGCAAAAATAATACCTTATGTTCATAAAAGAAAGGAGTAAATAGCGTGACTGGCATTTTTCCCTTCCACAATTGCAAGGGACATTTTACATGCATTCAGTGAGACTGAGTCATGTTCATGATGAATTTGACAAAGCTCCCTGACCTTTGATTTCCACTAGAAGGTGTCCTTTCCCTGGTGATGTCTATGTGACTATTGATGTATATGTCATTAATGTGACTTAATAAGATGTTTTATTCCTCCAAATTCTAGTATAGAAATCAGATAAACGCATGGAAGGAACTATAATTTTTCAGGAAAAGCCTAATGTGACTGTAATTAGCTTAAGTAATACAGCTGGGTGGTTTTACCAGAGGTCTCTTTTAATTACCATATTTTAGGTCTCAGTTTTAAAAGCCCTGTCTTATTCTTTAAAGAGTCCATCATAATGTTTTTCTTTCTTTTTCAGTTTATTTATTTTTCTTTCTTCCAGTTTTCTGCCTTTTAGTGTCAGACACATTTTGTGTTATCAGATTACCAATATGTAACAAAACCAGAATTAAGCACATGACAGTCTCCGAAAGTAGATTGGTCTGGTTTGAACCACAAGTTCTGGATTCATTGATGAGACATGCATAACATCTCTGTGTAAATGTGAACAAATCATAAGGTCTTCCCTTCTTTTCTATTTGGAAATGGGGATTATAATATAATTTTCCACCAGCACAAGGTCACCACAACATTCACATACAGAAATCCAGTGATTGCTGGGACAGCACAAATGCTCATATTGCTGCTTACTGACAGGCTTTATAATTTTTGTGCTGTGCCAGTTCAGATTCATAAGCAGTCCGTGGGTATTTGGAGTAAAAAAATAAATATTGAAGAAGTATACTACAGTTAGTAAAACAAGTCCCTACTTAACCTATCAGAAAACAAAATATGTTCCCATAACTTAACAGGCAAAAATGTGATAGTTTGAATCCCCTTTTAATGTGCAAGCACACGACAAAAGCAAAATAATGTAATTTGATCAAACTTGCAATGAAAATAGCTTAAGCAAAGTTACTTGATGTTTTGTTGCTATAGGCTAAGAACACAGACAATCATACTGGTTCAATGCATGCTCAGAAACTTGTTGAGCAATGGTAATTTGAACATGTGTCTGAGCCTTCTGTGCAATTATTTTATATCTTCCATTGCTGACTGATTCTGACTAAGCAATTTTCCTTTCTGTTGATTTGTCACATGTGCAGCAGTATGTGTTCATTTTTTCTGTGTTTTCTATGTTACATGTCTTGTTCCTCTGACTTCTTTTCTTCTTTCAAGGTCCACACTGCCCTTTTTCAAAATTTTTGTGGTTTTTAGCAGTGTGTTAGCCACAGCAACAGTCTAAAGAAGGCCACCTCTTACATAGCTAAATTGGAATAGATCCCAGAAAAAAATATTAAATAGAGCAGAAAAAAATCAGCATATGGATGCTATCGATGCAGAAGGAAAATAGCCAACTGCACTGTAGAAATTCCCATTTGGAGGAGGTACAAGGAAGCAGTGTTTGTTTAGCTCACACTACTGCCAATGCAAAGGACCATCATGACCCGTAAAGTAAACCCAGGAGGTGGAAGGCTTGTCTCATAAAGGGAAGCACAGATATTGTAAATTCAGTTTTCATTGTGACCAAATGTACATGAAGAATGTATTCAAAATTTAGAGAAGACCTCTCAGTGCTACCCTGTGGGAGAGTACACCATCAGCCTGAGATCCAGGTACTCCTCAAGGTTATGAGGCACCTTTAAAGGTAGACATCCTCAATCTAGCAAGAATTTCTGTAGTCAACAGCTGGTAGGAAGGCAAAATCATATCAATTTGGAATGGATCTGTACACTTAAAAAACAATTAATCATCATTAACTACCATCTGACTAGCCATCATTAATCATATTTTAATAATACTGGTGCATTTGCATCTCTGTGGGGATCACATTGAGATGATATAGGCTCCATATTGAATTTAATAGTGAAATATGTAATGAACTCTGAAAAGTCACAGTAAATTTCATCTTTGAAATATGGCATTATGTCTTTAAAACTTGAATGGAGGACTGAATGAGGTATGAGCCCATG
>VZTV01097972.1:978-24705 GCA_013400875.1 Anhinga rufa | reverse complement strand
TATCATAAGGACAACAGAAAGCCTGCAGCATTGTCTGAAAAGTAGATAAACCGTTCAGTCACTTCTTTGGTAATAATTTATTTACTAACTTCTCTTTCCTCAGATACAGGCACTAGCAATATGTACTTTAATAGGGCTGTTTCCCTGAAGTAGTGCATGGTATTAGCCTGGTGAATGATGAGGCCTTGAAAAAGGTTTCCCAAACAAGTGAAATCAGAAATAATTGATAGCTGTGCACAGAGGTAGCTCTGTAGCGGAGCTCTGCATTGCAGCATGAGTTCTCCCATGCTTAAGGAAGTACGTGCTTGGCCATCTTCCCCCGATTGCTAAGGAAGCCTAGCCCTTAACCCATTTGTGTTAGTATTTGGGTATCCTCCCTGCGCCTGCGGTGTGGCATTGCTGATGAAAACGCAGTCACAGAAGGAGTGCAGATAGGATATGGTTCTTTGCAGAGGTGAGGTGCCGGCACAACTGATGCAGGGCTGTAGGCTCCTGTGTAGCTTAGAGTTACGCTGAGGATTTGTCCCTGCAGCATTTGTTTTTAACTGTTGGAACAGTTCTCTGATGAAAACCTTAGCGCGTGTTTGCTCTTAGCAGTGCGTGTTAACTTCATTAAAATGGAGGAATGTAAGGAAATTCTCTAAGGGGCAGCTTAGGAGGAACCAAGGTATTGCTTCAGTTTATGAATATCTAGGTAGTAGAAAAAGCTAATTAACATCAGTTTTCTATTTAACTCAGTTTAGCCATTTTGTAAATTATCTGGGTTGATATATATTCCTTTTTCAGTATATATTCCTTTTTCAAGCAATAAATCATCATTATTTTGTAGTTTCTACATAGTCGTAGTAACAATCATTGGTCCAGAAGCCTGAAATGCAGAAAGCGGTATTTGATCCTTTTTTAATGTAGCTGGTCAAACCAACTTTAATATGCAAAGTTAATGTTATGAAAACAGAACGCTTGAGAGGAACCGGCCTCCTTCTGGAAAAGGTGTTTGAGGTGGACAAGGATAATACAGAGACAGGGAACTGTAGTTAAAGGTTATAAAAAATCACTTTGTTTTGTAACAATATAGAGTACAATCTTAACTCACTGAGATCCCTGAAAGATTTGCTAATGATTTCAAGAGATGTAAGATTTTTTTCCAGAAGATTTCAAAGAGGAGATAATTCACCTCATATTACATAACCATCTTAGTGCTCTATATTTCCAAATGTGATTTGTGAACATTTGTTCAATTTCTGTAATACAGCTTTGTGGTGGAATGAAGGATTACTTATGGTGAAAAATAATGTTAAGCAAATATACCTCGAGGACCAAAATGTTCTTTGGATAAGTCTTATGTTCTGTGACCTGTCCTGTTCAAAACACCATGTTGTTGGCATGAGGAGAGCTTTGGTGTTCTGAAACTATTTGTAAACTTGATAGGGTTCTAAAGATAATGATTAAAATAATTAGAGAAGCAGAAAGAGCTTGAAAAACCACAAATGGAATTGGAGAGAAGTTTGCAAAGGCAGAGGGATTAAATGAAGGCAGTTTTTCCTAACACCAGGAACTCAAGATGTTCATATGCAATCAATGTCATGCCTTTTGAAGAATGAGTATGCTTGCTTCAGCCTTGCGAAGGAGCTAGTGCGCTTCTAACCCATTTGAACGTAAATTCTAAATATTCTTCTCTCGGTTTACTTTTAAAAGTAATTTCCAGTAGTTGAGATCCTTCAAATTGATGGTCCTTTAAGTTTGCTTAGGGAGCTCTGTTAAGCTGTTCAGGAAGGGCTATCAGAAATCTGGTTTGCTGCCTATTTTAGCTTATAGTCTCCCGTTACTTCATAATAGCAATATATGCGATTAAGAGTGATGCAGTCCCTACAGTGACAAGATGCTTCTTCCAGTTGTATATGGGCTTCTGTGATAGTTTTTATACAGAGACATAAATGTGATATACATTTTAGTTCATTTTTGTGTGTGTTGAGGTTATTGAAATGGTATTACGGCTTCTTAAATTGTTATATAGTCTCTTACATCTTTTAATTCCTTGATATTATTAATCCAGGGACTTTCTGGTACTTAAACCCCTCAGGGTTTTGTGGGGTGGGAGACCCCTATTGTCAGTGAGAAATAGGATCAGAGAATCAACAAAAATCTTCACTTCCTATTGCTTTAGGGCATCTGTGGCTTTACGGAGGATATTTGTGCAAGTGTTAAAAATAGGTACATCTTCACTATGCAGCGATAATACAGCGTCAGGTGGTGGTCACTGATTAAGCAGGAAGAAGGGTCAAAGTTTCACTATGCATAGATAGTTTTTGTTTGACACGCCTACAGAATGTTTCTATAGAAACCATCCTTCAGTGGACATACAGAAGAGTTATTCTAATACACATAAAATACTGTAATTAATTATTAAACAATACCTGTAGTCCTTTTTTAATGTAGGTGAATATTCAAAGGAGCCATAGAATTGTTGAAGTGTCCAACTGAGGAATATTGGAAAAGCATCTGAGTATTTTCAAAAAGGTAATAAAGAAATTGCGCACAAGCTTCTCTCCCGGTAGCATAGTGTTAAAGATGTAGGTCAGGTGGTGTTTAGCCCTTACACAAACAATTTCTACTATGTAGAGTGAAAGCTTGATTTTGCAGAGATTTGGAAAAAAGTTACTAAGTGTTCATCATTACGAAAGGTGAAATATGGTCCTCATACTCCAAATTGCATAGTCCTGCAGAATTGGAGCAGTGGCCATTTTCTTCAGAGTCAGGGATAGAGGGAGTTTTGGTTTTCTATTTACGGCATTTTCACTTCAAGTCTAAGAAAAAAACACCGCCAAAATACTTAAGAATTGACTAATCAGTGGCAGGCTAACATACTTATAATTTTTAATTATTTTTACACCTTTGCTTTCTTGCATATTCTCCTATTCTTCCACATAAAATATTCTGCATTAGAAGATTGAAGGTTTTCCTTGTACTGTGCTAAAACAGGTGTGTTCTTCCTTGTGGTGAATATGAGACTTCATTTTGTACTATAGAGCTTATGGAGGGAGCTTAAGAGAAAGGGGGAAAACCCCTCTGATTTAAAATGTGCTTTTAGAAATAGTACATGTAATGGGGTGGGGGGAAGAAAAAAAAAGCATGTATTGGAAACATCCCACATAGAGAGAAATGCTGGTGGCCTCACTGCTTCCAGAAGGACTGAGGATGCCCAACCATTGATCGACGAGGCTGTGAGATGTAGAGAAGCCGGTTGACAGAACTGCCACAGGGTTTTCCTTCTTTGCTTTTTGTCCGTAACGGTCCTTTAGTGGAAGAGGGAGTTGGAGCAGTGACCGAGAGAGGACCGCCTGGCCAGGGATAAACTGATCCTATTGAAATCCCAAGGCAAAGGTCGGGTTGACTTCAGTGGGTGCTGGAGCAGGCTTACAGAGAATGGATAAGAATAGCCAAATATTCATTTAATCAGACAGCTGCTTCCCATGTATGTGGTGTTGATATCCTCCCATAAATGAGTCATCTTTGCAGTAATAAAAAAAGAATTTCATTTGTCACTTTGAATGCAGTAGGACTTTTCAGAAGTCTCACATAGGATTTGAGGTCTTTCACTTAATATTCATTTTGCCCAGGAAATGTTAGCCTCTTCAAGTCTTTTATTATACAAGGTTATTTTGGTTTAGAGGATCATTGTATAATATATGTACTTTTACTTATCTGTTTGGTTTTTTTTAATTTGGCTGTTGTTTAGCCTGCAGTATAAAATATTTTTCTTCCCCTGTTATTTTTACTCATTCTGAAGGTAAAATGTAAATTCAAGTGGGAATTGTAGTCTATCTGATGAAGACCTGGGATCTGGGGCTTTGTCAGTGACCTCCTTCATGACCTCAGGCTGAGGTCTGAACCTGGCTGAAGTTTGCCTTCCATGTATGTAAAATGGAAATAATTGTACTTTGCAATACAAGTAATAATACTAAGGCAAGTATTATGATTATGTTAGAATGTTTATAAATATTTATTGTTATTAGCTTGTACGTGATGTTTTACTTAGAAAAATAACTGCTTTACCAGTAATCTGGCAAAGGGGGACTTGTCAAAATTCAGAGAAATATTTGCATATACTAAATTATTAAACTGCTGATTTATAGTAATTTATATCTCAAATTAGAGTATATTTTGCTTTTGTTCTGAAAGATTATCCTGATTGAGTTCCCAAAGGTACAAGTCTCATAGAGACAAATAAGTTTAGTGCAGTATTCCACAAAATAGGGAGTTGCTTCAAGTGAGATGGGAATCTTGGTTTCTCTTCTTTATTTTTAAAATTTTTTTAATTTATTGTACTCTCAGGTAGCAGGGAACATTATAAAGCACAGTCCCAACATAGTTTTTTAGCCAGTCTAATACAGGCTAAGGACCAGTTTGGCAATATTGTTTCTGTTGATAAGCACTTACACAAACAAGTCCATAGGACTTTCCTGCTCAGGCTGATTGTATGAAGTAGTGCTGCTCTCCGAAAGGAAGGGTGTAACAGGACTCGGGTCTGGATAAATTGGAATCTATTTCTGACCCTGCCTATTAGCAACTGCACTTACCTAATTGGAAACATACTCGTTTTCCCTTGTATGTAATTGAAATTTTATGTGTGTCCCATTTGGTGTTATAAAGATGCTGTCGGAGAGAAAAGCTGGAAATGCGGTGTTGAGAGAAGGAGTTGGAGAGGGGAGTGGTTTCTGGAGGCTTGTGACATATTTTTCATCTTGTAATTGCCTCTGGGCTAAATTTTGGTCCCCAGCCATGAAGTCCAAATACGTGAGCTGAAATAGTGACAGAAAGGGGCTGGAGAGAAGTAATACAGATGTGAAAAGACACTCCAAAATGGAAGAGTGCTGGATGCCAATGAGGGACATAACTCATCGTTGCTTGATTCGGGTTATGATGCCTCCCCTGACTCCATCCACTTGCACGTTGGAGTCGTGGGACTTTGTTAGGGGTGGTAGTGGTCATTGCTAAGGGTTTCTCTGATTCTTGGGGACGCTGTAGGATATATAGGATAATTCAGTAACATAAGTTATCTGGTAATGATAAAATATTACAGTTGCAATGTAACATAGAATTTAAAATGCCACTAGCACTTTTCTTGCCCTAAGAAATTTTCATTTTGAAAGAAAAGCTTTGTGAAAGGTCATTTTGTAAATTTTTCTGTTTCTTGCTGGCAGTAAATCTCACTGTGGTTTTTTGTGTGTTTGATTTTTTTTTTGTCGTTCATTTTAATTGATATTAATAGACTTTACTAGCATCTAATTTTGGTTCTGTCCTATTTGATGAAACTATAACCTAGCCATGACCCCTCAGGATTACACTGTGATGGTAGCACAGATTTTTTTATATTTATTTTAAGATCTGTAACCTCAGTTTGACCAAATGTAATACCAGTAAATCTGGAGGACAAAAATGTTGACTTACAAGTCAGGTTCAGTTTTGAAGGAACCTCACTCAAAGTAATGTCCTTTATGCATATCCAAGATCAGAACTGGACTTTGGTTCAGTTATTCCCCTCTCTGACAAATACTTTAAATACTAATGTTTGCTCATGTTTAAGGTTGAATTAAGCCAAACAAGAATAGCAATCAGCAATTCTTGTGAGGAGTTACCAGTGGAAAAATGAACAAACCAAACCCTAAATGTAGATTGCAAAGAATGTACTCTTCCAGTTAATTAAGGTTGATTAGGTACACCTCTGGCAAATCTCAAAAATCTATTCAGCTCTTATGCATTAGTTTCAAAAAACTGAGTGACTTCCTCTTCATAGGGACAGCCCAGTCCCCATTATATCTATGTAAAATGTTTATGTACAGGCTTAAAATGTTAGCCTTTTGTATAGTAATCATTTAATAGTTTAGGCCATATCTTTTCTACTACAACAGGACAGGTATTTATTCCTTTATGGTTGGCGCCTTTTGCTACTTTGTTATGGCCATGTTTTTGTAGATAGTCTTCCTTTTTCATATCAACATTACATATCTGTGAGCATGTTTATACCAGTGACTCAATTTTTGCCTAGGTAATTATGATTAAAATTACAGTAAAAACCTATAAGATTCAGATATCTGAAAAATATTAATGCCTTTCTAGATGCATTTATTATTATTATTCTAAAGAAAAAGTCGAAAGCTCCTCATTGAATAAGCGTTATGGGGAGAAGAGGCAGTAGAAATCAAAATACTGTAAGTGGAATTATATAGCATTATATAGCATAAAGTAGTTGCAGTCCTAGAAGTCCTTGTGTTTTGTACATGCAGCCCAAGTGTTCATCTTCCTTCTAAATCCCAAATAACCCAGTGTGAGGAAAAAATAAAATTGATCCCCTTGAAATTGAAACACAGACTAGAAAGTCGTGTTTATACATTGGCCAGTGCATGTCAAGGCCTTTCAATTTCTTGGCTTCTTTGGATCTTTACCTAAAAGGTAAAGAGCCTACTGGTCCGGCTGCTCTTAAACATAGAAATACTTGGACACCAAGTGCAAGTGTGCAGGTGGCGTGGGTTTGGGCAAAGGAACAGGGCTGTGATAGAGGCCATCTGTCATCAGTCAAGCTAAAGGGGAAAAGAGGCAAACAGTTCACCCAAGGACTCTGGGAACATAGCACATATTCCAATTGTAATTATGCTTTTCCTAAAATTGCACTGTTGGGTTTTGAGAGAATCCAGTTCTTGCATGGATCCTTTCAGGAAGAAGAGGCTGCATGCTCCCCTCCATAGCTTACGGCTTCCAGGCAAGCCATGTGAGTATGTTTCATCAGATATTAGGATACTAGACAGATGATAGGCTGTTTAGTACATCCTTTGGTGTTTCTATTAATTGTATGGAGGTTATTTGGGCTTTTTCTGGGTGGCATGTCTTAACTAGCTAATAAACAATGTGTTTTCAATCACAAGATCACAGAATGGTGAGAGTTGGAAGGGACCTTGAGAGATCATCTTGTCCAACCCCGCTGCGTGAGCAGCACACCTAGAGCAGGGGGCACAGGACTCCATCCAGGCGGGTTTTGAATGTCTCCAGGGAAGGAGACTCCACAGCCTCTCTGGGCAGCCTGGGCCACTGCTCTGGCACCCGCACAGTAAAGGAGTTTTTCCTCATATTTAAGTGGAACTTCCCATGTTCCAACTTGTGCCCGTTGCCCCTTGTCCTGTCATCGGGTGCCATTGAAAAGAGTCCAGTCCCATCCTCCTGACACGCACCCTTCAGATACTGATAAGCACTGATGAGATCCCCCTCAGCCTTCTCTTCTCCAGGCTGAACAAGCCCAGGTCTCTCAGCCTTTCCTCATAAGAGAGATGCTCCAGTCCCTTGAGCATCCTTGTGGCTCTCCGCTGGACTTGCTCAAGCAGCTCCCTGTCCTTCTGGCACTGGGGGGCCCAGCACTGGACACAGCACTCCAGCTGCGGCCTCCCCAGGGCAGAGCAGAGGGGCAGGATGGCCTCCCTCGCCCTGCTGCCCACACTCCTTTTCATGCAGCCCAGGACACCGCTGCCCTTCTTGGCCCCGAGGGCCCAGCGCTGGCTCAGGGGCACTGGCTGCCCACCAGCACTGCCAGGGCCTTCTCAGCAGAGCCGCTTCCCAGCAGGTCAGCCCCAGCCTGTGCTGGTGCCTGGGGCTGTTCCTCCCCAGGGGCAGGACCTTGCACTTGCTCCTGTTGAATTCCATGAGGTTCTCCTCGGCCCAGCTCTCCAGCCTGTCCAGGTCCCGTTGGATGGCAGCACAGCCTTCTGGCGTATCAGCTACTCCTCCCAGCTTGGTATCGTCAGCAAACTTGCTGAGGCTACAAAATGTATGTTGGAACTGTGTGTATGGTTGCAATAATGAAAGTTTATTCAGTTATGTAGCGTACTTATTTGTTTTTCATGCTATTCTCTCCCTTGTTTGGATGATTTATATAACTATAAGGTGCAAATTGTTGTTTGCATACAGAAACAGAAATTCTTGTTTGTACTGTTAAACACTTTTGATTGTAGAGAATTGTTTTTGGAAGATTGTCATCTTTTATTTATCATCTATTACAAACTACTTCAGTGTGGGGAAAGAAAAAAATCTGTTAGATAGGAGTGATTATAAAACCAAACTTTCAAATATTGTTTGTTGACATGTGATGAGTATAGCATATAACTTTTTATTTCATGACTCACTCTTTCTTCAAAGGTTGGAAAAAGAAGCCCTTCAGAGTTTGCTCTGAAGAGGATGTCTTTTCATCTGCAGAGAAGCCTTATCAACTTGTTGAAGCCAGACACTTGGAGTCAGTAATGCTGGATTCTGTTTAGTTTTTTTGAAGTAAGCTAGCGGTGGGGTTAGTTGAGCACACAGAACACAACTTGACATATTACAAAATAGAGAAATTATTTTGGTTTATGGTTGTAGTTCAACTAAATGTAAGTCTGTTTTGCCCAGCCAGGTTGTTTTCGACATCGATAGGGATATATTCAGTGTGTGTATGAGTATTGTGCAGATTAATAGAAACACTTGTTATACCAGATGTATTTAATGGGCTCTGAGATAATAGGTAGGCACAGGATGCAAAATAAAGAAGAAACTGAGTAAACGAACTACTGGTATGTACTTAAGAACCTATGTAATTATGTACATCAGCAACTATTAATTAGTATGGGAGACTAAAAGCTAGCATCAAGGGTACAATGCTAACCAAAAATGTATTATTCTTAGAGGATTCCCTAAGAATATGCTTTTTTTTTTTTTTAATTGACAAATAGAGAAATGGAAAAAAGAGTTGCACCTACGTTACATATGATGCTCTTTCTTTTCTATTCTTAAATTGGTAGGTGACACTGAAACCTGTGTTTCTGTATTCTGTTTTCAATTTCTTGGAGCATTTTTTAGGTATTGAAAGCCTCAGTCTACTTCTTTCTATTACTAGAACATATGCTGAGAGAGTAGCTGCCTCTGAGACAAGAGGATACTTCCCTACCCAGTAATTCAAGCAGTATTTAGAAAGAATGGTTTTACACAGGCACAATTTAAAAATGTATTTAATACTAAAATAAATTATGCTGGTTTTTCCCCCAACATTTTTCAAATAAACTGATTTCCGTAGTTCCACAAAAGGTCTGATAAGACCATATAACTTTCAATTACCAGCTATGACATTTTGCATATGTTAGATTATAAGTAGGTTTCATCATCCTGCCTAGGACAGAGCTTCAGGGAAGATAAGTTAGTTACAGACCATTATTCTCTTTGAAGTTTCAGTGCAAAAATATTCAAAGCTTGCGATAAGGTAACTTTTTTAGAGGAAAAAAAAATCTATTTTAAAATCATACTGTTGTTTTCAGTATAAAGCAATGTTTAATATGAGGAAATTTATCAGAACCTGCACTTCTTTGTGTTCCAGATACAAGATTCTGTGCTATTTAATAGACATGCAACATTTCGTGAAGTATTTTCACTCCTTCTCTTCTTTGCATGTTAGATTAGCTTATTAACAAAATACTAAATCTCAGAGCAAGGCAGTTACCCATGTCTCTGCTTCATATTGCTGTTTTGCTCTGGTTTATTATAATTGATTAACTTCTCGCTTCTCATTACCAGCATTGCAGATACTGCTGCTGCATAAACAAAAAGTAGAATCACAATTGATGTTTAGACAGGAAAACGTTTAGACTTCAATAAATGTTGGGCATTATCCTGAATAAAGTCCATTTTAGTGAATGTCACTGAATGACAAGTTATTTTGGAAAGGAAGAATTATGTATTTAACATTGTTACCTTTTATTCCTCATTGAATTAACTGATTCTTCTAAATTACAATAAAATAGAAGATGCATCATGTGGAAAACTCTATTATGTATATTGTATACATATGTATATATATGAGACATACTATCTTTTATGTATTATATATAAAATATACTCTCAAGAAACCAATTTTACATGAAAATATGGAAGTTTTGTCTTTGAAAGTTGTATAAAATTTGTAAGAAATCAAACAGAAGCGAGAACTTCAGAAGCATGTAGGAAAAGGGTCAGGGCATTGTTTCTCCTACAACGCAAATAACCGTGCGGTGCTTTCAGGGGGAAGACAACGGAGTGGTACAGTGGTCTGTAGTGGGACTGTTTCTCTTCATTCAATAACAAGGACGTAAGAGACTGGGATTTTCAGAGAGTCAGCAGTGATCTCCTGCTGAAGTATTCAAAAGAGAAGATGGGATGATTATCTGAGGACTGAGGCCTTACTTGGATATTCCAAATTTCGAATGAGATAGCTTCACGAAATCCTACAAGAAGGCTTAATTAAGGCAGAATTAGTATCCTGTCTGTGTTAGGGAACAAAAATTAGAGCTAATCAAGGGCCAGATACTTGGTTTAGATTTAGACTGAACTGCTTAAGACAAATAGGTACTAATTAGAGCTTACTGCCAGAGAGGGATATAAAAACATAAAGTTCTCAAAAAACATTTCTGTTGAAAAGGAAGAAAAAACAAAACCAACCTGTTTTGGGCACAAGGAGTGATAATATACTTGATAGTTATGTTGGCATGGGTGGGTCTGAGCTGCATTCTTAACCTTGAGATTCGTGTTTTGGTGCAGCAAGAGCATCACTGCTCTTGGATTACTGCTTCTGATAAGATCCCACAGTGTTAATCAAAGTGAAGTTGGGCTCTCATGACTAAACTGATCTAAATGCTTCTCTGCGTTGGTCAAGTGTACTGCGAAAGCATTTGAGGCTGCGGCTTTCCATTATTTCCTGCATATGCCATGTTTATGCTGAATAGCATAGATGTGCGTTTTTTTTTTAATTTAGTGAAGAGCTGTAATTTTATAACACAACTACTTTCCCATATATATCAGCAAATGCGAATGTTGCTATGCATTAGAAGTACTTCCTTCAATCTACAAAGCAAGGGTGCTTTGTAGTCCATGAGAAACAATGTGGTTCTGCATTTGAATTGAAGTCAATCAGGTATTAATTTCATAATTCATGGTTATGCTTAGGTTCCAGCCAAAGAACTGCTCACACAGGCGTGGAGGTTTTCTTGTCCTGGCTTCATAAAATGATTGTCAGCAAATTAAATAGGTTAAGACCAGCTGATAAAATGATATTGAATACTTCTCCTTCCACTGGTTCGACCCAGACTTTGAAAGTCAGTCATAAATTTTGCTGGATTTGTGATTAGTCAACAATAGTTCCTGTGTGTTATTCAGTGTTTGATATTAACACTTATGTTTCATTTCCGATGAATATTTCTCTTTGGAAAGTAGAATATCGAGGCAGGGCTGAGAAAGAAAAGAAATATCGACTGTAATTTTTGAGAAAAAATATGTATGTGATACATAAACCGCTGTGCCTGTGAGGGCTTCTCTGTTAAATAGACTGCAAACACTTGTTTTGGTTTTTATCTTTCTGTGTCACACCTCTCATCCAAAAGCTCCCATAATTTTACAGATACTGAGAAAGCGTTATACTACCTCTGCAAAATAAGTGTGTGCCACGCTCTTTTAACATATTGATGGACCAAGCCAAAACGAGACGAGAGCGAGCTGAGGCTGTACTGCTGGTGCTGAGTCTGGAATCCAGTGGAGACTCCCAGGGTAATGTCCTCAGAAACACGCCCTCTCTGCGCGATAGGCTTTGCATTTTTCCATCAGGAAAATAGGTTGTTACATGCTAATAAAAAAGCAACTTTGTTAGAACTTGCATATTGATCATTTGATCATCTGTGGAAGGCAAATGAACTTTTTTCTAATTACCTCAGAATTCACGTGAGACATTTTCCCCCTCTGTGAATAAGTATGGAAACGAATGTGAAACAAACCAGTATGTTTTGAATTACGGGAAGCCAAACTATTAATGGTTTACGTACTATTGTATTTCTATATTACATATTTAAACACTATGAATGCTGGAATAAAAAGGTTACCTTTTACACCCTAACCAATATATGAAGGGTATATCAGGCAGTATGCTGTGTGTTTGAATTTGAATTGTTCACACTTTGATTTTTCTTTTGTTTCTAAATTTTTTTTGTTCCATGTGTTTTACCTGTGGAATGCTGGAGGCTCAGGTGGCTTGTGTTTGGAGGAAGGTCCCTGTAAATTCACCAGGGAGCCGTAAATATTTCAGAATAATGGAGATTGTATAGCTTCTTTTTTTTTTAAAAAAAATTGTATATTTTATATACTACTTTGTTTTAAACCTTCCTATCCATGAAAAAATCTTTTCCTAATTCTTTCCCACCTGTGCCACTTCAGTACTGCAGGATCTGTAGCTGTGGTGATTAAAAACCAGGTTATCTGTTTGCTCTTTCTCATAGGGATACAAAGACATATGGTACTACTTGGATTAAGAGCTCTTTGTTGCTGTCCGGAGAGGATCATTTTGCTTAATGTGTTGAGTGATTCACCATCTAAAGCATAGCAAAATGATTAGTCCTCTTCAAAATGGCTCAGAATAGATTTTTGCAATCGATTGGACTCAAATTATTTAGGCTGTTAGGTCCTCTGTAGTAGACAACTGCCTCTTTGTAAAGGCTGCTTGAGTTTCAGGAATTATTTGTTGTGGCCTGTGTGACCAACATACCGTAGATAAAAGAAAGAAAAGGCTGAATTTTTGGGAAATAACAATCACATCAGTGTCATTATTGTAAAACATAAAGGAGGCATAAATGATATAAAGGCATAAATCATCAGAATTTATAATCTGCATGAGCTCAAGATCTGACCCAAAATAATTGCCCGAAACAAGTGAGCCATATTGTATTGACATTCCCATAGAAGAATCCCCAAGAGTGAAAAACTTTGTATTTGGGAAACACTTCAAAGTTCAGGAAATCTCCTAGAAATGTGTAGGTCCCAGCACAGTCTCTCTTCTCTCTCTCTCTCTCTTTTTCTTTTTTTTAATTACTATGTTTAACCATAAAAATGTAATAGGAAGTACTTCTTTGGGGAAGATTTCACAATAATATATTTGGGGATTTATGTCACTAACAATAGTTAGCCAACAACAATAGTTGTGATTCGTCTTGATACTTGGAACTCTTTGTCTCTCTTCATTTTCCCCTTTTGTCTTTTATTTTGCAGAACTAAATGTTTTTAGAGTACCTCCCAAATTGTTATTTTAGCTACTGTGCTACACTAGGGCATAATTGAAACCTCTACTGACAAAAAAAGCTTTAATAGTAATGGCAAAAAAGGATCAAGAAGCATTCTATTCACGGCAGCAGGGCAGTTTTGCTTTTGTTGCTGCGTACCCAGGGGTGTATGACTGTCCGTAGCCCTGTTTCATCTTACAAGACACAAGCTTTGCCGTTCGTGGACTGATGAACGGTATCCCATAAAATTAAGTCTCCGTCTGGAGATTAGGTTACAGCTTTGATTTCACTGCTTCTCGCTTATTAGTCTTTGAGGTCTTAGTTGAGATTTTGCAAGTAGGAGCAAATAAGTGGTTTTGTATTCTACTCTCTTTCTTGATGGACAGTAGCAGGAAAGTCGAAGTATTTAGTAATGACTCCATTCACTGCAAGAATCTTTGGAAAAGTGGAAACAGAAACTGGTGACAGAAGAAATGCTGTAACTAGGACAGTAAGTTCTTGTTGGTGATGCCATTATAATCACTCTATGCTTATTTTTATTCTTGGTGACATTATTAAGCATAATGGATGCATAAGTACGATAAAAGTGCAACGTTACATGTGCAGAAACATTTATTTCATTATTATTTTCTGCCTTTAACATTCATCTTTTGGATGGCAAGGCTTCCTATTTTTTCACTTAGTGTTTTATGTGGTCTCAGGCAATACAGTCTATGTTGACCTTTGGGGTTTGTTTTCAATGTTTAATTTACAGGACTTTCCAAGTGTTTTACATCTGTATTTCATCCTTTGGCTGGGTTCGATATTTTTAGAGATGGCAAACTGCAAATAAACCAGACCGTAGCAAGAATCACAAATACATGCTAGTGTTTCCTGGCCAAAGGAGGTGGTGGTAGTTTTGTCAGAAGTTGTCCCATGCTATCATTTAAACCAAGCCAGGTACATATCTGAGAAAAATATTTATAAAATGCCTGATGCTGTCCAGAACAGGCATTATATAACATGCCAGACCTTACTTCTGTCAAAAAAAATTAATGTGGGAGCATTCTGGCCAAGTTTAATAATGGGTATCTTTACTCAACTGTATTTAATTTTATCCACAGTTGTATCTCTTCTCATTGTCACAATTAGGAAAACTGTTTAAAGAAATATAAAATGTAACAAAATAAGAGTCCTGCAAATGTATTTAATGGCTGATTGCATGAAGTTTGAAGGTACGTTTTGCTGTGCTTAATGGAAAAGATCTTGCAAGATGCAATTCCCAGAAGTCTGCTGAGGGCTTTGTCTGTTGTTGTTCTGTGTACTGGCTTTGTGTTGCTGGAAAGCTGATAATTGTAACTGCTGGCAGGCTTAGAAAGAGTCCAAGTGAAACCAGAATGTTTCCCAAAGTCTACAGTGTGATTTGAAATAGAGAAGGCCACTGATAGTAGTCTTTATATGGTTCTGTATTTTTTGCAGAGAGCCTGTTACACTAGTAGTGCTCTTTACCAGGGATTTTGAGCTTGCCAGTCTGTGTTTTTTGGCGAATTCTGATCACTCTGCATTATTTGGGGGGTACAAAAGTGCAAAAGTTGCCGGGGAAGACTCCCTGTAGGGATGGAATTCTCCCCCAAGCAATAGCTAATGAAAGTGTTATAATGAGCCACCACATAGCATAAGAATGATGCCAAGAGAAAGAGGAGTATTCCAAAATTGTGGTGAAGCAGAGAGTAGCATTCTGACGATTTTCAACAAATGAGCTAGGTCAGTCCCTTGGTTGATCTAAATAGTACCACAGTTCTTTGATTTGTTCCCCATTTTCTCACTGTTGGACAGAATTCAGTGTGCGAAAACTCAGACTCAAAGGTTTATTGGCCAAGAGCAAAGCAAGTTGGATGTGTGGATAACTAGGATTTGACTTAGGAAGGCAAGAGAGCGGGAAGAATGGGGTTTCTGACAGAAGCACATTACCAGTATTTTTTTCTTGAAAAATTAAAAAAATCCTGACACAGTTGATGCTGCCACTTTACAAGGCTAATTTTGGGAAAACCTGCCAAGATGAATGAACCAGTTTGCACTTATCGCAAATACTGTGACAAACTCAAAACGAAGCGCAGTGTGATTTTTTGCCACAAAGGCGTGAGGGTTATATACACATTTAAAGTGTGAGTACAAGGCATAGACTGGAGCAAAAAGGTGGGGTTTGGGACTACTGAGGTCTTCTTGTGTTTCTCCTATAGTATCAACATTTTGGGGGACAAGTGGGATCCCATCTCAGTCAGCTGCTTGCTAACCTAACATCAACGCTTATGTATAGTATACAAGGTACTCTGCTGTCTTTCTTGCCAGGCACTTTAAAGTGTTTCTGAAGGTTTTCTAGATAAGGGAGCAAGAAAGTTTGGAGTTTGTATTGCAAAAACGGTCTGTTGCACTGCTGAGGAGTAAAGGGTATATTAAAGAGTGGGAAAACAAGTGGATTCAGTGAATTACCTCCAGGAGTTTCTTGAAAAATGTTCTGCTCCCCTGTGAAGAGACGCAAGGTCATGGGCTTGGGAGTGGTTCTGGCAGTGTAACACAGAGCAGGCTCTGACTCTTCTGGACAGAGAGGAGGCCTAAGATGCTTTGGTATGAGTGTCATGCTTGAAAACCATGCCTTTGTCTTTTGGTTTCTTCACTGCTGCCTGCTGGGATAGATTTGCAGCCCAAACAACAACAGCAAAACAGAGCATGGGAACTTACAAAGATACTGCAACATGTTCCTCCACAAAGGCTTTGAATCCTACATCATAAGACGTATACTTTGTTAGAATATGATGTCCTAACTAAGCTGGCAAAACAAGAACATGTTTGCTTTCTGAGTAATTTGCCCTAATGACTTTGAACCATTTGGACAAACAACAGTAATATTGTTAAAAGGCTCTGGCAGAAAGCTTATCCATTGCTCTCCATCAGATGTCTACACAGATTGTTGCTTTCTGCAAGCATTATTTGAAAGGAATGCATGCAACTCGGTTTTTGCCACCCTTTCCCCTTCAGCTGATGCCTTGTTTCACCCTCTTCTATGTTTTCTAGTAAGTTTATTTCATGTAAATAGATTGCTCTATCCAAGGATTTTTAGTTCCAGTTTATGCTGGAACCTTGGTTATATGAACTTTGGTCAAGTCAAGCATTTGGTGGGATTCCTTCTTGCATCCTTTTATTTTTATAACTACACAAAAAAGTTACGGCAACGTATATACCCCTTACTGTCCTAGGGTAATGCCTTGGAAGAGGTGAAGAAAATCAGTGTCAGCTAATTATGGGAAGACTAGCCCTGCGTGAAAATTCCCTAAACATCATGGGTGTCAGTTAAAGGCAAGTGACTGCTTCCAGGGAACCAAACGTCAAATGCAGTTGCAATGGTTGAGACTATGGTCGTTCTCAGTATGGTCAGCTTGCGTCTGAACCTGCCCGTGGCTAAGAAGTCATGTGTGCACATATTAGATTTTACTATTTTAATGCATAATTTTAACATGAGCTGAAGCCTTTGCTTGTTCATTAGTCATTTTATATTTGAAGTTCAGGCTGTCTGAATGTAAGATTAAACATTCCATCTCTTGTATTTGCCAGTTGCTGGCAAAAATGTTGTTGTCGGGGACATTTTGTAGTTGAGGTTTCATTCAGTTCTGTACAAGGATATAATCACGTAACCAAAAGCGACAATTAATTTAATTATTTTGTGCATGCGTCTGTCTGGCATGTATTCATAGTCGTTACACATCATAGTGCCTGAGACTTTTCAAAGGAGCCGTATGATCCCATCCTGGAGCATTCATCAGTCATTGAAACATTACAGAGCCATTTTAAATCTACCTCACGGTAATTAACACAAAAGAGAACCCTGTACCGATCGATAATCCTTAAAAGGGGGCTGGGGAGAGCGTGCTCCCTCTGATTATAACTGGCACTGCTGTGAAGGGTAACTGGGTACAAATCAATAGGATGCTATGGACAGCTGCCTGCTGACGTGTATTGCAGTAGTAGCGAGTTTGAAACCCCAAAGAGAAAAATGTTGGCTAGATCTAGTTCTTTGAGGATCACTCTGTTTCTGAGTAATTTAGGGCTTAATTTTTCAAATACATGCCCAGCTCCACTTACGGGTTGCATGTGCATTGCGATATACTCTATGGGACTCTGTTACATACAGACAGGCAGTCTGTCTCCATTACCTCCGTTACCTCCAGCTGTTCCTGAAGCATTTGAAAACTGCTAATTATTTCTCAGCTAACTTTGTGGGGTTTTTGTTTCGGTTTGGTTTTGGTTTTTTTTTTTTGGGTTTGGTTGGTTGGTTTTTATTATTTCTGCAGTGGGCCTTTTCTGGGATAAAATGGGTAGATTCCAAAATGCTATCCTCAAAATTATTTTTATCCTGCTGGGTACAATCATGATAACTAACTCAAACCCAGAGGGAATGTCCTTATTCTCAATTCTGGTGTGGTTTTTGTTTGTCCATTTGCTTTGGGTTTTGTTGTTGTTGTTGTTGTGGGTTGGTTGTTTTTTTGAATAATTTCTATTCTAGCTAAAAAAGAAAAAAAAAAAGCCAAAACAAACTCTAAACCAAAACAACAATAAAACCCCAAAACAAGATCAGATGTGACATAGACGAGCTCAAGTGATGTAGCATCAGAGATTGTCCTTTTTGGATACATTTGAGCTGTTCCTGAAATCAAACATGGGGGACAGATCAATTCAAAAGCAAGCTCATCACAGTTATTATCTACATGAACATGAAACACCCTGTGAATCACAAGAAAGAAATGGTCATGAAATCTGTACTCATACATTTTGTCTTGTTTTGTAAATATCAAATAGATGCAACTTGAATTAATCATCTTTTTGAGTTAGAAAATCAGAAGGCATTAGCAACATTCTGAAATTTAGTGCTTTCTGTAAATACAGCGAGACCGAGAGTGGTAGGAAAAAAAAAATCAAAACATTCAAAGGCATGCAACTGGGTAATTCAATAACCCTCACATGTAGAGGCATTTCACTCAGTGGGACTTTAACTTTACGTGCTAGGCAGGCTGGCTGTATGCTGGAAAGCAGTTCCCCCCCACCCCACCCCAACGCCATTTACATGCATAGCTGGCCTGGTAGGTGTAAAAATAGACAGGCAGTGCCTGAATTGGAAATGGTCACTGACTGCTGCCTGCAGTTGCTGGGGTTTCGGGTTCGCCGTGACACAGGACGGCTCGGGGAAGGGAGCCTGGTACGAGTGGCCGGGGAGCGGAGCACAGGTGGGATCCTCCTCCCAGATTGTCGGCTGTCCTTCGGGAGCACTGGGCACCCTGTACGGCACAAGGGCAATCCTGCTTGTAGGAGTTAGCAGAAGACCTGATATGGGCAATGCACCAATTTGCCAGTCTTGTCATTCAGATAAGGGGCTAAGAACACAAGGGAACATGCAGGATTTGGATAAAATCCCTGACTATTATGGATGCAACAGTGAAGAAAGTAAAGATCCTGAAGCCCTGGTAAGTCTCGGCTGAAGAAAACAGGAATCAGAGGGAAGAATTAAGATCGGGGTTGTGCACGTTAGATTTGAAAAGGATCTCTCTGCTCAGCCTGAATCTTCCTTGATAACTTGCAATATTAAGAGACCTGCTAAATTTTTCCATGTTCAAGCTTTGCTTTTGCTATTGTGAGTGACTGTAATTAAAAAGCAGCTGTCGCTAAGCTGTGCAGTCACTTAAATGTGTTGTCGGCTACCAAAAGGTTTAGGTATACGGAGAGAGAACACCGTCAGTGAAACAAGTCCTTCAAATGAATGGACGTAGCCAACTATCCCGGTTTATGCGACTGCTGTAAACGATCCTGCATCGATCATTCTCAAAACTTGAACTCTATAACTTTTTTTTATGCTGTTTTCCGTTGAGTACATGATATTATTTTCTGCGTTTGCAGTAGAGACAGAGCCCTGCAGATCTTTATGCAGATGAGGGTTACAGCGAGCGGGACCAAGCACACCAAGGGGGTTACGCTGATGACTGCAGGACTTGAGAGTTAGGCATGCAGGAAGTGATTATAACAGTAATGTCAGCATTTGCTCTGCAAACCAGAAGAAAATAATTGAGATGAATACTGGTATAATGTCTGTGGCAGATGAAGTGCCTCTTTTCTCCTTTTTTTTCCTCCTTTTTTTTTCTTTTGCTTTGGAAATTTGTTACTAAATAGTTATTTCATTCAAAATTGGCAATGAAAGGAGGTAGTCAAAACTTCTGGCAGAACAGGAAGATCAGAAAACCTTTAATGTCGATATATCCAAATATTATGCTCTCCCATATTCATCTAAAATAAAATTGTTCTCAGGTCAATATCAATGCTTTGCACTTGCGTGGATTACTGCAATGCATGATAGGAAATGTAGTTGAGATGAGTTACAGTGTTCGTAAGGGAAGAGACCGCAGGCACTCCCAGCAGCAGCTCACGAGAAGTTCTGCTTTGTCCTAGGAAATAATTTTGATGCTGTCTTGGTTTTCTGGCAGGAAATTTTTTTGGCTGAAATTTTCTGACCGGTTCTACTGCTTATTTCAGTGACAACGCAGTTGGACCAGTTCTTCAGAAATAAAACTTTCGTTGAGCTAAAACATGAAATTAAACTATTTCTCTGAGCTTTCAGACAATTTTTTTTTCCTCCCACGAAGCAGTTTTTGGTTGAATTAACAAATAAGCTCTAGCACCTCTGATGGGAAACATGAAGTCAGGGGCAGGGACAATATAAGCAGAGGACTTCCCGGGGCAGTGGAGGGGGAGGACAGGCCTGATTCCACTGCTGAATATATGGATTTCAACAGGCATTATAATATTTCCCTTTAGGTGAGTGGCCTGAAGCTGTTAGCGAATGTACGGAGGTTCCCTGTGACACAAATAAGCAAACTCTGAACCAGTTCGCTCTGAATGTATAATCTCCAAGCTGCCCTTCTGCAGAAGGTCAGGTCTTTGAGGAGGCAGGAGTGAGCCAATTCAGGCAGCATGTGATCTTTGAGGGGTTGTTTTAGTTTTTTCCTTTTTTTTTTTTTTTCCCCTGGATCCTTTCCAGTCAGCCTTCAGAGCTTTTCATAGCAGGCAGAGATCAGGCACTTTGATAATATCTTTGATACATTTAATCAGAAGATCTTGGCTTTATATGGCTCTGGGAGGGACTGACAGAGTTGTTTTAGAATATTTGTCTTGATTCAGATGTTACAGTGCTTGGAGAATTAGAAAGGAAAATTGCTTTATTTCCCTAAGAAGGTTTACAGTCTCTCATTATATTTATTATTATTATTCCTTACAAAAGGTTAAAAAAAAATAATTAAAAAAAGGTGACTGTAAATTAGAAACGTCAGTGAAGTTTTGTCCTGGAGGGAGAAATTGTATATTGGTTTTTCCCCAAACAGGAATAGTGTCCAGCACAACACTTTGTTAGCTACATATTTCCTGTGCTTTCATACAGCTGCAGCTATGCTCGCTGTCTTGGTTCATGCAAGAGAGTGCCACATCAAGCTGAACATGATGACTCCATGAATCTTATACTAGATAAAAGGTTCAGAATAATTCAGTTGGTATTCAGCCAACTCAAATGGCAAATTTGCTTTGCATAGTCTAATCTTTTCTAAACTAAAACCAAATGCAGTCTGCTACTTCAGGCCTATGTTGCTGGAGAAATCAGGAATGTGTTGGTTTGACTACCCTGTATTGTCTATATGATGCCAAATAACTTTGTCAAATGGGGAGTCAACTTTTGATACTGAGTTCATATTTGAAATAACAGCAGCATTAAAAAACCCCACAACCAATTTAATAATCGTATACTATAGATTTAATTACCTTTTTTTTTTTTGATGTGCTGAAGTGAAGACATCTCAGAGGACAAAACACTGGGGTTTGTCACATTCACTGTACATCAGCCTCCCTCTTTACTTGGATATTTAATTACCTTCATATTTGCTTTTGGAAGTGTATGATCTAGTCTCGCTTCACGGTGCTGGAAATATGGCTGGATCACGTTGTATTTTAGACTACCTAGGACAGACTGTTCTCTGAATTTCAGGACAGGATCATTCTAAACTCCTACTGCATCATTCAGAGGAGGAGTTCTCTCTCCCTGCTTGGGGTAGTGGGCTTGACAACGTGGACCTTTATGTCATTGTATGAGACAGCGGGAGGGTCAATATAGGGAGCTGACTGAAACAGTGATGCTGAGAAGTGATAAGCAATTTGCAAAATCTTGGGAAATATCTGTGAAAATGTGAGTGAGTGCCTGGGATTGAAAGCAGAAGGTTTTAAATACTGAAGTAGGCCAGAGCCATGCATTAGTCTCTTCTAAAACGGGGGCTTACAGGCAGTGCAAAATGCAGCCAAAGAGCTATTCACTGTGTATTTTAGACACTTCCCTTAAAGTGAGATAAACTGCCTTTAGGAAGTATCCCTTTTCATTATTGTTATTACTTGATGCCATAAGGAGCCTATGTGGCCTGCTTGAATTAGAGGTGTAGCTTTTATACAGGTGAAGTTAGGTGAAAGTGGTTCCTCTCTGCTGCCCAGAGCTGAATTGTTTGAAATTTAGGCTGAAGATTACAGGAGTTTTGTTATATAGGTAGCATTTAGCTGGGAATTAAGGGGAAACAATGAGTGCTTAATATCACAACCAATATGCAAACAGCAAATGTCACGGTTAATGAAGAGAAGGGGTTTGTGTGGCTTAGATATGCTTCAAGTGTAACTCCCCAGCTGATTGGGGATAAATTAATGTGAAGAGAGAAAAGGAAATCATCTGTGCTGGGTACGATGCTATTTGCATGAATCCTCAAAAAATCCCCTCCAAAATGAAACCTGGTTTCTTTCCACGATAGGCAAAATTAAAAATTCTTCATTTATTCCTTCAGTATCTGTTTTACCTTTCTGTGCAAGTAAGGTCTTCACAATGATGAGTCTTGCTGGCAGAACTGGCATTGAATTAGAAACTGCTGCATTTCAGTAACACCCATTTTGTTTGCATCTATTTTAGTCCATCTCAAAGGAACGTGAAATGATTTTTTTGTGTTTATGGTACCAGTAAGTTTGAATCAATGGGCCGTCGGTTAATGGTGTTAGGTAAGTAGAGCTGTTTGATTCTTTAGCACTGATGGTGTTAGCACTTTCCTGTAATTAGAAAATGACCCTCTGATGATAAGGGATGGAAAGGGACAAAAAATTAACGAGAGAGATAAAATTATCTGTCAACAGTCTGTCATAAAACTTCACTTACAGGCTAGATTTTTGTTAAGGCTACTTGTTATTCTGCTAGACATGCTTGGAATGACATCCTAATTCTTTCTAGAGGTGTTCTAGCATTATTACCTCTCTATTTAGGAACATCATTAGTAATGGAAACTTGCCATGGAAACCATTTAAATGCCTGCCAAGTTCTAAAGTGGTTACTAACACCTCAAAATCTCAATATAGGGTGTCCAGATCATCTTAAATATTTTTCCTTCCTTTAATATTATTCAATTCCTTTAGTAGAAATCTTGGTTCCCTATCAGTATTTCAGAGACTTCAGTAAATGTGTGTGTCACGTAGGAGAACCAAGACTGATCCTCTGGTTCATTTGAACATATCCTGGAATATTTGTTGCTTCAGGAAATGACTAAACGATACTTTCACTCAAATTCCAGCACAGGAAACTTCCCCATTAAACAATACAACAGTCCATTTCTATTTTTAGAGTAGATTAAAAGTCTTAGTAAAAGATGCAAAGTTTTTTTTTTTAGTTTTTAGGATTACTCAGACTATGGTAAAAGCTTTCATTCTTTAAACCCAAATCCTTTGGGTTTTGGTTTGTTGGTTTGTTGGTTTTGTTGTTTTTTTTTTTTTCTTTCTTTCTTTTTTAAAAAATCCAGGCTATGTTTTCCAGGCGCTTTTGAGATTCTGTGTTTTAGATTCACACTGATGAGTATAAATCAGACTTGCACACATTGTTTCCAAGCTGGGACTTATACCAAAATGTTTGGTACATGAATAGCCCAGCGGGACATCAGGGATTACACATGCCTGAAGTGCAGCTAGCACTGAAGTGCTGTTCTGGATTAGAACCCTATTACTGATGTTACTTTAGATTTTACAATCAGCATGGGTTAAAATAACTTTTATAATTTCAAATGCTGTATTTGGAAGAAACATACAGCTGGGCAAGAGACTTTTATTCTGTTCCTTTTCATAGAAAACTATGCAGTTTTGCCTCAGTTCTCACAAATCCTTCATTGACATAGTAAAAGTCAGCTGGCAGCGAGTCCAGTATGTCAAATTAATGAATGTAGTGGGAGGACTCCTACAGATGTCTGTGGCAGCTAAGGATCATAAGGGGTTTATAGAAGACATTTGCTTCTTGGCTCAAGTAAGAGTTGATTTTACATTAGTTTTCTCTTCCTCTTCTGCTGCTGCTGTATTTGCTAATATTAGCCCAAGCTCAGGAACACAGTTGAGCGTGTATTTAAATCCATCTTTTAGCAAATAACATAAACCTGTTTAGTTTGAGATCAATTCGACCTAAAGATGTGGTAAAAATTAAGTGTATGCTGAAGTATTTTGCCAAATGTAGCCCTTTATTTTCTTTACTCTTCTCCTGGTTAAAAAAAAGCAAAACTGATTAAACGTTTGTACGTTC